>WHVE01001295.1:0-19224 GCA_015178995.1 Trichophaea hybrida
AAAAGAGATGGAATAATAATTGGAGGCGTATTGCGCAGGTCCATATGAAGTTTGAACCCCTGGCGATGGTGCCAGGCAGAGCCTCAACAACCCTAACCCAGCATGAATCCAATAATCTTGCGGATTTAGTGGTGGGATCAATTTTCCCACCACAACTCCTCTCCGGCCACCTTGTGCAAAGCACGCGTGTCACATCCTCCACGATCCTACTAGTCATCTCTCCAACGCGAAACCATATGTAAAGCACAAAGTAGAACACATAACTAAATCAAAGAATCGAAAATCGATAATCAAGAAGAAAGCGCAAAATGAGAAACAAGAACCCTCAGAAACAAAAGCAAATCTGGCCCGAAATCTACTCTATTCAAACGTCCAACCTCAGCTTTCGCCACCCGTATATTGTCCAATTGAAGGTTGGTGCATATCGTTCCGGTTGCAATTGGTGCTGATCGTCCCATTTGAGGTTGGTGCCTATTGTTTCAGTGTATTGAGGCGGAGCTCACCCTCGACCTACACTGCACTCTCCTCTCCAGCCTCTGCTCCAGCCATTTTGTCCCAGTTTTATGAGGCGGTGCTCAACCATCTCCAATCCAGCCATGTCGTCCCAGTTGCATGAGATGGTGCTCACACCGCCACTCCAAACCCGTATCCTCTGGTCCATCGTCCTGGATCAATGAGATGGTACTCATAATCCTCCTCCACATCCGTATCCTCCATCCCCATTGCCCTGGTTCATCGAGACGGTGTTCACTCCTCTGCTCCAAATCCGTATCCTCCACACCATCGTCCCGGTTTAATGAGATGGTGCTCACCCTTGTGCTCCAAGACTGTATCCTCTGCACCATCGTCCCGGTTTAACGAGACGGTGCTCACTCCTCCACTCAACAACCGTATCCTCCGCCTCAGCCATGTCGTCCCGGTTTTATGAGACAGTGCCGAATATTGTGCTCCTCCACAGCTCCAAGAACACCCCTCGCACCGCCAAGTACACCTTTGGTCAGTGAATGGAAAATGGATTTTTCCCCTCCCCGGCCATTTGTGTGAACCACACCTGGTCAGATGCATATCGATCGCCGCCGCTCAAGCATTGGGGCATTTTGTGCAGCTCGGGATGGGCGGGCAGTTTGTGTTAGGCGACGCTGCGCGAAGTGCTCTGTAACCACTCGCACCAGCTGTGTCATTTGATCTGGGGGTGGAAGCGGTACGGAGGTACGTGTCAATTATGCTGGTTGTGGTCGCGGTGCTGGAACATCAACCTCGTACTGCCGAGATTGTGTGAAATGCTCTGTGACCTCTCGCATCAATTGTGTCAATTGTTTCGGCGAATGCAGAGGTGTGGAGGTTCGTGACGGCAGTGGCAATTGGGCAGGCGGCAGTGGTGGTGGCGGTGATGGTGACCGCAGTGGTGATCGTGCTCATGGTACTGGTGACGGTGTCAATATTGGAGCTCCAACTCGTTCATGGTCTCTTATTGAACGGAAGTCACAAGCAGCTGGTGCTATTGGTATTTCTGCACCTGCGGTCCCAAGTATGAGTCGGTCACAATTCTTGATGCTGACAATGCCCGTCATTAGATCCGAACGCAGGTCCACACACTTCTGGAGGTGGTGCTCGTGGTTGGTACAGTTGTGGCATGGCGGATCATTTCGGTGCGGTTGTACAGGATCGAGACATGGTGGCAGCTGAACGATATCTTGATGGCTTGACGGAGCAGGCTCTTGACTGCGCTGTTGCACAGGTTCCGGAGATGCGGGTTCAGATTTCTGTGGCGGTTGGGTGGGCATTTGACGGTTCGATGGTGCAGGCTCACTTTGGCATGTTATAGTCGACTCAGGTCGGTGTGGTTTGGATGGCTTTTGATGATGATCCGGCTGCGCATTGTGGTGCCAACGGATTTTCTGCCCTTGTGCAGGCTCGACACGTATAATTCCCAGCCATACCATCGGCCCAGCACGAATGGTACCTTGTCTAACTGTGTAAGTTTGAGCCGGAGGAGTGAAAGCCATCAATGCCGTGGGAGCCGGGGAAGTAGTTACAGCGCCAGACAAAGTCGGAGTCGTAGGTGCTGCGGATGCCATGGGCGCCGTATGAGTTGTCAGAATCGTTGATGGCACTGCCGGAATTGTGATATCCATTGGGGTTATGGGTGCCGAAGATGGAGAAGCCGGAGATGTTGTGGGAGCCGGAGAAGTTGTCGGAGTCGAGAAAGTAGCCGGAGACATATCAGTACCTGCGGGAGACATGTAAACCGTGGTGGAAATCGTGGGACAAATTGGAGTTACTGAAGCCGTGGGAGCCATGGGAGATGTCGAGGTTTTGGAAGCCGGAGAAGGTATTGAAGCCGAAGAAGGGAGAGCAGGAGAAGTTGTGGGAGCCATGGGAGTAATCGAAGAGATTGGAGCCGGAGAAGTGTTCGGTGCAGGTGGACCAGTCAAAGATGTCGGGAGATCAGTGGCAGGAGCAACAAATTCGAACATGGCACGGGCTTCGGCAGCAGAGATCATTGCCGAGATCCAATATTGCAGCTTGTCATACTCGAATATTCTCGGCTCAAGTGGGTTCACACCGCGTTCGGTGACCGCCTTCCTCCAGAGCCGTTTCGGATGTGCACGCAAAACTATCACTGTCCTCTCATACTTGCACGTCATCCTGGGCTGGGTGCCAATTCCGCTGATGTGATTGTAGGTGGGAAGAAACAACTTGAAGGGTTCCGTCTGATCATGATCACCAAAGTCCGCATGGTCAGGACCTCTATGGCTATCTCTGAAGGGCGCACAGAGTTGCTCGAGGTACTGATGCGTGTAGACAAGTGAATTGGGCCGGCTGTCGCAATAACGAAATACATCCAACATCTCCTGCTTGAGCGCAGCCCAATCACCATCCGTGTAACCCCGCATCATCATAACTTTCTCTCGCACTTGCGGGCCCTGCATGCAGTAGTAGAGAAAAATGGCGATAACGCTGCTCTTGGTGACATCGGTGGCAGTAAAGGTGGCCAAGCTCTTGTACTTGCGAAAGAAAGTTGTCACATCTCGCCCACAGACAGCTGGGGCACCTGGAGCATTTGGAAGCGGAAATCGATTCCAGTGCTGGTGTGAGATGGTCTGCACAACTAATTCCGCGATCTCCATGCCGGGGTTCGTGATGATGATGATGCAACTCACGATGTTCGTTATCGTGATGGTGAATGAAACGTTGTCGCTTTGTGACACGTCGTATTTGTTCAAAACCTACTTGCTGCTCCTCCCAACTTTCGTGTCATCACTCGGTTTGTCAATTAGTCTCGCTCTGCAAGCTAACTTTCCCGTGCACGCATTGTGAAGCGAAATCTGCCTTTGCGCTCCAGATGTGGGAGAAAACCCAGGAGAAGGATTCTTGCATGGCAGTGACCAATAGGAAGCTGCAAAAGAGCGGCATAGTTTTGAGAAGTGTTGGGAGGGAGTAGCCCCAGCGAGATGATGCTTGATTGGCTCTAAACAAAGAAACAAAAGAGAGAAGATGAAAAGTGATGGGATGATGATTGGAGGCGTGTCACGCAGGTCCATAAAAAGTCTGAGCCCCTGGCGATGGCGCGTGGCTGAGCCTCAACAACCATGACCCAGCACGAATTTAATAATCTTGTGGATTTAGTGGTGGGATCGATTTTCCCACCACAGCGCCCCGGTGGACCCCGTGAGCACATCGATGCCCTGATACATGGAAGTGTGAGTTTCAGAAGTATTCTCCGGGTTTCAAATTTCGATAATACTAATGATCAATGCAATACAGCTTCAGGGGAAAATCAGTAGTATGCGGGGTCGACTAGTTGCTACAGCGACGCATATGGTGACTTCACTGTACTCATTGAAGAGAGAAGACCAACTTCTATGTCTACAGCAGGTTGCAGCTTTGCGGTATGATGACTCTTCGATTGGGAAATGGGAAGAACTCCTGAACGGTACGAAGGAAGTCTGGTGGCCCGCAAGAAGCGAGCCCGCCGCGCTGATCTTTGTTCACTACTTCGCTTCCAATACCTACCTTGGAAGAAAATAGCTTCGCAGCAAATTTTGGGACAAGCGAGTGACTCCCCAATTGATTTGCTTGGCTGCGACCACACTCAACTGCACCTTGGGGGACTACGAGAAAGGAACGAAGAGCGAACCCTCTCAGGACTTCCGCTGGGAGATATCCAGTGTTAGTGTACCCCCTCGATCATATAATTAACGGCTACTAACATTCGATATAGCCTTGTACGACAGATACTGGAGACACTGGAATTCCATTGGGCCTGGTCCCCAGGCGGCCATCATTGAGCATATGGGCAGCTATATGGACACATGAATTGCAAGCTCTGCCGAGCACTTGATCTGTTATGTAGCACCAGATGCAACAGTAGAGGAAATGGAGGACCTGGCAGCTGTGTTCAAGTGAGAGTCTGTTTCTCGGGGGTTGTGTTTCATGGGGGTTGTGTTTCTCGGGGGATGTGTTTCTCGGAGGTTGTGTTTCTTTGTCAAGGTCGTGTCGGGGTGCTGCTGGGGCGCAGCATGAATATATGATGATTAAGTTGATAGCGGCAGGCTGCAGTCAATGAATGCCAAAGATGTATGCGATGCTACAGTGGCATCTGAAAATGGGTGACACACCATGATTCCATCTTGAAATGCAATAGATCCAGGTGCTCCTGAGTGATCCTAGATCATATCAGAGCTGCACAGAGAGCTCAGAAACAGCCACGGAGAACTTTGCTGCGCTTTGGGAATCTCCTGGAGCACCCTTAGAAGTGGTTACAGAGTACACTATTGCAATACAGGAATCTCCTGGAGCACCCTCAGAGACATCAGAAGTGGCTACAGAGTACACTTTTGGGATGAAGGAATCTCCCGGAGCAGCTTCAAGGCCTCCGGGAGTAGAAGGGAGTGTGCTGAGGCTTCATGCGCCGGTTCCGGAGGACTCCCGGAGGGTCTGCAAAGTACATCATTCAAAATCGACTTCTGCAACCTCCGCAGGGTCGCAGGGCTCCCAGAACCGGACGATTGTCTTTGCTGATGTATGATAGTTAAAATCTTCAGATATAATGGTTATAATCATATTAAACCCCACTGACACATGTCATAGTTTACATAGAGTATGGTGTATATATTGGATTTTGCTTCTGAAAGTCTTTAGATTGACTGTTAGATGAATCTTTGGGTGGTCAGACACCTGCTATAGAGTCTACCAACTTTCATTGGAACAAAATCATATATCTTGGATTGAGATACTCGGAGTATCACTCCTGGTTCACTGGCCAAAGTATTATCTCTACTCAGTTCGGGACATATATCAGTGGCCGAAGGTTTGGCGCTGCGCTCAGGATGAAGAAATAACTAAAAGATATACAATGAAAAGAAATATCTTTCCAAATAAATACATTGTCAAGACTTGTTCTCCTTACTGAGACAGTGATTGATGATGCAATGACTTGCCATCCTTGAAGAAACTGAACATCTTTATGTCTTTGTGTTCACTCTTGACTATTATTTACACTGTACTCTGGAGCTTTTGTACCTCAACCATTTTCAAACCAATTTAACTACTTCGCCAACTACTGCCAGCCATTTGAGCCAATGTTTTTAACTTTACAACTACTGTAGAACTCTATCTCCTGAGCCCACTATATCTTTACCATTAATCAATTATACTTGGACTGCTGATATTGTATATGCCATCAACTCTGCAGTTTCTGCCTTCCAGACCCATGGTCTTTATTTGATTCAATTAACATCCAGACTATTAGACTTTGTTCCATGGGAGTAGTATCACTGTTCAGAGTGGAGCATTTGCTTACTTCATCAGGTGAAGAGTAGCTTTCTCTAGGTGTGTTGACAAGAGATCAGCTGTTTCAAGCTTCATTGTTCAGAGCAGTATGTTCTTTAGTTTTCCTTTCACAGAGAGTTTTACAGTGATTCCATTTTCTTGCTTCATTCTGGGCAGAGCAGTGTTTTCTCTAGCCTCATTCACTAGAGAGAAATATTGCTGGTCAAGAAGTATTACTGTTCAAGAAGCTTCACTGTTTGTTAAACTTTACCATTCAACAAGCTTTGACAGTCAAGAAGGTTTACTCTGCCTTCTGAGATGAGTGACAGCTGATGCCATTGCAAGTGATGGTATATACTCTCGCTCTGAGAGTATTATGTTGGGCATAATTATGATGATTCAGGTGTACTGACTGACATTAAACCTAGATGGTACTGGATGGTTCCAACTATCTGAAAGTATAGTTCTGTCTGTTACAAGGCCTTCAGCCAGGGAAATAGGGCAATACTGTTTACAGTAAGCTTCTAATGTATTTTAGCGGAGTAATTTCTTGTTGCAAACAAAACCAATAATGAGATTTCACCTCAATTTTGCCATGGTAGTAGAATTCATGCGAGTGATAATTGTCCAGGGCCATTTATATGATGGGTACAAGAGTTTCTGTCCAAGAAATTTCTTTGTAAGACTGCCCAATTTGAATTGGTAGATTACATGATGACCATACCACCATCATGCACAGATACTACCTAGATGTATACTGCCTGGAAGTATACCACCTTGAGTGTGGGGTATTAATCTCATGTACATTTGATTTTTCTCCTCACTGTATTTCTTTCTAGAATCACTGTATCCAAGCTGCTTTTCCTCCAAGTATGTTGAATATTACAACTGTTCATATTACTAGGCTGTTGCATATATAAATATCTCTCATTTTCACTCATATATATATCAAATTTATTATATCTACTCTATCCCCAGACTACCTCCAACAACTATTCAAATAACTTTTGGGCCTCAAGTCTTATTCAATATGAAAGTAATGATCATATCTGCTGCTCATTATAATCAAGTTGATTGGAATTTAGAATATCTACATTTCATCTAATACTTGATTTTTGCCCAATAGTGGTATACAGATCATACAATTGTTGTGTGAAATATTTGTATAAGTTATGCCATAGTAGAAATCATGCAAAACATTGTATACACAGAACACAAACAGAAAGTTAAGCTGCTATATGTATACAAAATATGAGTAAAATTTTATTGCCACAGTCACCATGATATTGGTGGCTTTTCAACAATCCACTCAATCCGTTATATCAATAACATACCTGATAGCCCCTTGGTATATGTCAATGAAACCCAGATGTGTACTTTTGTTTTTTCAAAACTCTATAAAATAATAAATAGTATGAAACTCAGAGATATACAAGATATAATAAGCTCTTCTTTCTGTTGTTTTCTGTTATTTACTCATTGCATCAAGTATACAGAGATCTTTGTCAATATGATTCCAATTTTTATATCTGTGTTCCCCAAACTTTTTGTATAATATTATCTTCAAAACCTCTACCACAATATAGAGAAGGATCCTGAAATTGACCGCAGAATACCCAAAAATGAAACAATTATCAGCAACAGCAATTATTAGTGATAAGAATTAACAGCAACAACAGCAAACCTATAGTTGCCCTACAGACTGGAATCAAGAATTACTGTACATAATCACCCACAGTTACAATATCAATCTGACTATAGATCACAGTCTATACAGCAGTAACAACGTATTGAACTCATAGCCTAATCTGCAATATCATGCTCATTATAACTAACAGCAATTTCATGGCACGCTTCAGTTTTCCCAATAGCAGAATATGCAAGCTACACTGCTATTCCCACTTCTGCAGCCAAACACTTCAGGTGCACTGCAGTATGTTCTTTCTCAGATGAACTTCCAAAGTACGCTACTATATAACCAAGAGCAGAACTCACAAGACATGCTGCAGTATACCCAATAGCAAAACTCTTCAGGTGCACTAACATACCTCCCACAGCAGAACTGCCATGGTCTACCACTTCTGATTTTGCCCCAGCCAAACATACAATATCTATCCCCTGACCCCAATGGTAAAACTCCCCAGGCCCACAGCATATAATTCATTCCAGGTCAAATACTGAAGGTGTACCACAGTATGTTATTTTCCAGCCTAATTCCCAGTGGCAAATCTGGAAAACTCCACAGGATCCTCATCCCCAGTTGAACTTCCAGCAATCTCAATACTCACAAAATCCTGCATATCTGCCACCTGAGTAGAAGTATCATACCAATGACTCTACTCAAGCTCAAGTTAGCCTCAACAAGAGATGTTTCATGGGCCCCAATTCATCAAGCTGTCAAAATCTCGTTCTCTATGATGGGATTGTGTATGAGACACAGGTGACTCTATTTCTCCTCAACCATGCCCAAATTGAACTCTCCTGCTATTGGAAGTACTTTTATCTGAACTACAATCTGCCTGAAATACCCATTAAAAGCAGATTTACTTACTATTGAAGCAATGTATATTGTATCCCCAAATCATAAAATTGATATGACAATAATCGCTGTACTGCCACCCCTTTCTGAAGTATTATTTCAAGAGTATGGAAATTCAAAGAATGTTTTTCAAATGACAGAAATTTCCTGCTTATGAGGATACCAGGCCACCCAGTCATTGATCTACAGATTTCACAGACAAAAACCTTGCCACTCAAATAGATCAGACATCCACCACATTCAACAAACAGAAAAAATTATTTTTTGACAATTTTGTCAAACAAAAGCATATAGAAATTATTCAGAGCTCATATTGACTACAACTGCAATGCGATAGAATACTGTATTGGGGGGCAACTGTGGCTGACTATATTGAGACATAAACAATTGATGCAATTGACCAATTTCAATAATTTTGAATGGATAAGATATTAGTAGCTTCATATATTTTTGAAAAATATCACAAATGAGATTAGAAAATATCAGTAATGAAAAAAACAAAAAGAAATTGGAAATGAATAATAGAACAAAGTATGCAGTGATAAAGACCAAGGGGAATCTAACTATACTGCGGAACTCAAGCTTTATAGTAATAGTTAGTTGCATAGCGCCAGATAACAACACAACTATCCAGAAAAAATCATCAGTATTATATACTAATAACGAGTTTGAAAAAGAGTTTCTGATATATATATTGAGCAGTAGCAGTCTGAAAGTGTCCAAAAAGTTTTCACTTTAACTGTACAGGCCAAGTGTATATTGGGTGATAATATTTTGAATTATGAATATATGGGAAAATACAAAAATGAACAGGTGATTCAGGCTGTACTATTTAATTAAATTTTGTATAATACATTACTTCTAAAGGCCTTTCAGCTTATGATTGAGTACAATGTCAAGTGTTTCCAAATTGAGTTGCACATGGCAGGATAAAATTCAGAGCATGGGATTGGTTTGGTAATTACCATTTAATTCCAAAGAAGTTATAAATGCCACTCATAATTTTCAACTTGAACAATTCCAGTGCAGGAGACAAAAATACCAAAGATGATGCTCAGGGATATAACAAGTGACCATTAAATAGATTACAGTCAGTTAGTGGATCAGAGTAAATAAAACTGAAATTTGTTTTGATTTAATAAAAAATATACATTCACTTGCCAATGTGATCCTAAGAGAATTTGTATATTGTGTTAGGTCCACCGGCTCCAAAATCTGCACTCTCCAGAATGACTGGCTGTGTAGGTCATCTAACAAATAATATGGGAAGACAAACCTGAGACCAGCGAAGTCCAGAAGCAGATCTGCCCATTTGATACAAGATCAAATAACCTTATATTCCGTTGGAGTACCATATTGAATATAATTAACAATACGTTCATGCAAATGTAATTTAAGAAATCTCCCAATGTTCTTGGTTCATTCCCAGTATACCAGTTGAAGACTGCTAGTGTACCTGGTCATAAAGATACCATCCCTGGCCTGCAATTAAAATTTCTGGTGCATCCAATCTTTGCCATCCAGTTCATTGTTATAAGATGGATCAAGGATGCCAACATGCTTGCCACACTTCTTGCAGATATGATGGGCCTCAGAAAGATTGATATATTATACCTGATATAATAGTTTCACGGCAGAAATACATAAGATTACTCATGATATGTCCAAATGAGATGTCATTGGCTATTACTGATTTTGTGGAGCATAGTGAACCTCAAACATGTATTGCTCTGAATAGCAAAGTTACTCTCCACCTCACAAAGCTAGATATCACACTGCTCGGAACAGCTGAGCTACTGTCTACTTGATGAAGCTAAACAATGCACCACTTTGAATAGTGAAGATACTTTCTATCAAAGATACAAAATACACCGCTATAAATAGTAAAGCTTCGTACTCCTGAAGCTAGGGTATACACTACTCCAAATGATGAAGCCACACTCTACCGAATGAAGCTATAGGCTGAACCGCTCAGAATATTGAAGCTTCTCCCTACAGAATTAAGTGATAGAACGCACCACTCTGAGCAATAAAGCTAGTGAATGAATCACTCTATACAGGAAGGCTTCCGTCTACTGATATACTGAAATGCTCTGCCCTAAATGAGTGAAGCTACTTTGAATTGAACGAAGCTTATTTGCCTGGAAGTTGCTAGAACGACAGCATGGCTCAGGTCTGGAGGCAGAAGCAATTTGGTTTGATGTCATACAGAATACCATCGGTCTGAGTATATTCCAATCACAGTAAAATCAATTCCAGGGTTAGAAGATGGATGTCTGCAGTAGTTGTAGAGGAAGAGGTATGGTTTTGAACATGCTATAGAAGCTCAAGAAACAAGTGTAGATAGATATATCTTTTCAGAGTAAAGAGAAAGATATAAAAACCTTGGGTTTCTTCAACAGTAGAAAAGACCTCAGCCTTCTCAGTGAGAAAAACAAGGTTTAACAATATATCAATTTGAAAGCCTATTTTTTTCAATCAGAATCTTGAAGTGATTTTGTATATCTCAAGTGAAGCTCGTAGTATACCATTGAACCAAGTCATGAACCAAATGAAAATACTACTCTTTCAGTCAACCTGCAGTGATTTTCCTGGTGTGATATTATAATACTAGCAAAGTCATACTGCTGTGGAAGATATTGTTTTCTACCTGATTTGATCGACATCAAGTAGTTGTGATACTCTCCACAGACATTTTGTATTATTATCAGAATTGGTACCCTCTTGGTTTCTTCAATCAATCCACCTGTGTTGGATCCCAAAAATTACAATCCATATTGCACACCTCCAAACATCCAGACTATGAGCCATCAAAGCATTTTCAGCAAGAATTGAAGACTTTTGATTTCATTTGGCTATCAAACAGGCACAGTTTGGTAAAAATCGAATAGTTGGAAGCGGAGTAGGATCAGATTCCCAGATGGAGGAAGCCTACTCTATTGTGAGAAGGGAAAATAAATTGATTCTATCCAGCAATGAAAATATGCAGGTGATGCAATACCCACTCGTTATGAAGGTTGATATTTGAGACTGGGTTATTTGACTTCTGGATAGAATCAACTGGGAGGTGGGATGAATATACATGTTTATTCAGCAAACTACAGAGAAGAATTTCATGATATGAATGGCCCTTTTAGAATTGGCCCAAGCTTACAAAGGGTTCATAAATGAACAGAATCAGTGGAATCATGCCATTCACCTGCGTGTGGAAAGAATGGAAAGGGCCGAATTGGCGAAGCATTCAAATATGTTCATCCAATTCCAAATATATGTGGCTAATGTCCAAGTAGCCATTGCAGTATTGAAAGCCTAATCCACCAAAGCATATGAGGAGCTACAATTAGCATCCAGTGAATGAATTTGATATTCGGCAAGGCCTGGAGTATCCTCTCAACGCTGCTCAACAATAGGGAATGATTCCAACAGAGCCTGACCCTCCAGGTGCAGCTTTAATCTTAAGAACATGCAACCACCCCGTTCAAAACAAGAGATAATGGCAAAATGATATCTGGGTTATATGAAAAGGCTCAAGCAGAGGCAAATAAGTTTCAAGATGTACGGAATGATACACTGAATATAGTAGATGGTGCAGTGAGGAAAGACATAACGGCTGAGCAAAGAATGAAGCAAGACTTTGGGAGGAATTTCAAAGACTTCAGTACAGCCTTCCATACGAATGTCTTGCACGAAAGAATAAAGGAATCAGTCGCCCTCTGGCTAGGTCTGTATTGTCACAGAAGGAAAGAGATACCAAACCTGATGACATGGGATTCGACCTTTAATACTATAACCAATACAGCCCGAATTGGGGTCAGGGAAGCTATGATTGCAGGGCCAGAGGGCAACTGAGATAGTGCAGGAGGCATTTGAGGTGATATACTTGGTGGCTCCAAGTCAGCCAGCTCAAGCTCAAGTAGCTCTAGGTTCCCTGATTGTGAAAACAATATTCTCCCACCACTTCCACTTCCAAGTGGATTAGATTATAGCAAATCATTTGCATTACCACCCCCTGTACCACCAGAGACAGCATGTGCTCCTAATCCATATAAGACGCCAAACATTGGACTTACTTACAAGTTTAAAGGAGACTGGATAAGGAAGAATGAGTTCTATCACAATTGGATAACAGAAGGAGATCTCTATCTCAGATACTTCAAAATCAATCATTACAATAATAATGACAAGATTATCTTCCTCAGAAGTATCCTTTGAAATAAAGCTTGGGCCTGGAACAACAACTGAGAAAAACAGCTTAAGAAGCATTTTTGGATTGATATGTGGTAAGCCTTCTCAAATCATATGGAGTAAAGATTCAATGACCAGAAGGAAGAAAAGAAATGCCTGCAAAATATGAAGGAATTACAGAACATGGGAGACATCAAGGATTGTATTATGAAAATTGATGACTCGAACTACAGAGTCTGCTTGTTAGTGATTGCATCATAGAAGGCTCTACACATTTATCTCAATCAAGAGATCAAGGACCACATATCCTTTTCAAAGATTACAGCAAACATTGATGCCAAATACAAATTACTGCTCAAACAAGTTGGCCATGCTTATGAAAGATGCCTGAAAGAAAAGAATAAGTACATCAGCAAAATGGAAAATGCTTCCGGAGCATTGGTGTAATCTCTGGGAGGCTCCCGGAACATGGGAAGGTACTCCGGGAGCCTCCGGGAGAAATGGCATAGTTTCAGACCCTCCTGGAGCTCTCACCAAACCTCCCGGAGAGTCCCGGAGTATGGGAAGGTACTCTGGAACCATCCGGGATAAATTGACGTAGTTTCGGACCCTCCTGGAGCTCTCACCAACCCTGCGGGAGCCTCCAGAAGAAATGGACATAGTTTCGGACCCACCCGGAGCTCTCACCAACCCTCCCGGAGACACCCTGAGTATGGGCAAGTTACTCTGGGAGCTTCCAGCAGAAAACGGCCTAAATTCGAACTCGTTTTGAGCTTCTCACAAAACCTCCCGGTGCGCCAGAAACCTCTGCCGATTCCTACCTCATTAGCACTCATCAAACCTCCCGGCGAGCCTGAAAAGTTGTTTAACTCCCTTAAATTGCGGTGCACCTTATTTTTTTTTGGACCAATGGGCTTTTACACTGTCCATCCAGCATTCAGATTGGTAAATTCAGATTGGTAAACTATATAAATGCCATATCGCTCTACAAATTGTCATTGCAACTCATGTCCCACATCACGAAACACCCAACCGGCCTAAACTCTGATCATAGGTGCGCCGAAAGCAGCCTCGTAACTCTCAATATACAGTCCAGTATGAATCCAGGTCCACCTGGTTATTCAATAACCATACGCTTGTATCATCTCCACGGTTACTACCACTGCCTAGTACTTCTTCATCCGCTCTGACCAAATGTGCAGGCCCAATAATTGCTCCAACTGGAACGATGTGCATTTTATTAGTCAATTTTACCACTCGAATGAAGCCATCAATCTTGTCAGCCCAGCCCCTTCGGTCTTGAAATTTTGTTGGAATCACCACCGTATACGCTTGAGGTCGAGGACGTAATACCCATTCCCGTCTCCTTTTAAATCGTTTGAGAATGTTGGTAGTATTTTTCCTTCATGTAGGTGTTCTCAAACTGTAGAATCATGTTTGGTGGCGTCCAGGTAAAATATAAGATCGGAAACGATGGAACTTGGCCTTGAAAATTATTGTCAAGGTTATTATGCTCACTCTCCGCAGGTTGAACCCACACAGTATGCGTTTTAGGCATCATTCCCTTATTAGCATTAGTATATTCCACCTTACAGTCAAGCCCTATTCGCTTGATGGTTGCAGGAGAGTGGAACAGTTGGCGATAATAGGATAGAACATTGTATAGTTTGATTCGAACTTCGTCCATTAGTGTCTTGAAATTGTAACCCAATACAAACCCGTAATTTCTGTTCCCCAATCTTCTTCAAATTGAGCCCGAAATAGCTTTCCAAGATTGGGAATTTCGAAATCGCCGGCTATATCTGTTAGAGATTTCAGTTTGACACTCCTACATCCCCACGGCATGTGTTTCTCTCAAGTTATACATATTTGGGGTACGGGTTGGAATATTGGCTCAGGCTGTCCTTTTTCGAGGCGTAGTCAGTGGGCTCGCCTTGTATTTTGTTGTTTGTCTACCGCTGATAAGAGATTGAAAGCCTAGTTTTAAGTAAGCTGGACTGGCCAACAAGTATATTGATACGAAAGCTACTTTCAAATAATTCCTCACCTTAGCCGAATCAACATCATACCAGCCTTGAAGTGCAAGGTAACGCAGAGTGTCCTCCATATAGTCTAGGCCACTGCGGCGGTCATTGAATTCGAGAATTTGTCAGTATAATTCACTGTATTGCTGGAGCGGTAGCCATCTTTCACATTGGAAATATGTAACAATTCCGCGAGATCGGTTGTGAAATTGTCCCCGAACCTATTTGTCGAATTGACTCTGATATATGGCTGACCAGATGCATCTTGGGTAACCAAAGTGTACTATCTGATGTTCAAGGGCGTTTCGGAGCTCATGAATGCCGTGTTGCTCCCACGAAGTTTCAAATTCAGCCATTCGCTTAGAAAATGTCCTCTTGAAAAGATGCTGTTGTGCCGCAGTGATTCTGTATATCTTTCTTTCCAGATTGTCGGTGGTAATCGAATCTCTATCATCAATCTCAGTGTGATCCAGACGTGCTGGAAATGGTTTGCATTTGGCAGCATTTATTTTGTGCGCCCCATACACATCTGCCGCTACTGCAACTCGGATCTTCACAATCTTTTCTCACGTATTCTCACAGATTCTCATTTCAGCTCATTCATGACTTTGGCTTCTGCAGTCTTCAACATTTTCTGTTTTCGGAAAACACTTTTCAACCTGTAGAATCATTTGAGCACATCATCAAGTGCAGTGAGGGACAGATCAGAGTGGCTTCGTTGGCTTACGAGTAGATAGAATTCGCTAATGCCCGCACGGTTCCCATTACTTCTTCATCAGATGAAATCTCATCAGTATTCGTTTCGTCATCCATGGTACCAGCTAATATTGGGCGCAGTTAACTGCCAATGTTCGAACCATTCCCCTGATCTCTTTCCCCTGCCATGTCCCACTCTTTAATGCATCAAAGGTCTTTTGAAATAGTTGGAGTCCCGGATATCGTGGTACCGATGTAAACGCTTATCGAATCGGTCTTTGAGATTTCGTGTTTATGGTATTTGAGAAGCCAGTCAAATAGATCCTTTACTAATCCCAGGAGCAATTGATGTAATTCATCAGGTTGCCATAGACGTACACATTGCAGAGACGGTATTGCCAGAACTTGTTAGGGAATGAACGTACTCCAGATGCTATTAGTTCATCGATCTGTTCATGATGAGAAGTTTACTGTAGGTTTCTTGATCCCTCGGATTAAAGATTGTTTGTTGACCTGAATGATCCATCGGTGCACCTTTAGGTATTTCACAAATAGGACACGAACCGTATGAAACTCGAGCAATCATCACATTTCTGGATAGTCACCAACCCATAGAGCCAGCAATGGAAGCATCTTCTTCGAAAACTGTCGGCACAATGCCATTCCAAGCCTGGTCCACTGATATCGAGTCTCGGAGCGCCGACAGAATCGTGTGGATTGCATTGTGCCAGGCGTCATCGGTGTTTTTGGAACCTTTTGGAGGTCACGGTATGAGTCCAACAACATCCAGGCACGCTTCTTGGGGCTCCGGGGACATCTTTCGTATATTACCGATAGTCTGTATAAGGGCCAGGCCTGTTTATCACCAGAAAAATTTGTCAGATGCGTTTTATCAGATGCAAAAATACCTGGTACAATCGTGGCGCCCTGAGGTAGGTGCTCCTGAGTATCCCACCACCAATCGCCAGTGTACATCTCACTGTAAATGCGACGCCCTAGAATCTGCTAATGCACTGGTTCAAAATCCAAGTGCGTGGTGAATGGGATATGAGCCAAAAGAAATTTGATGCACGTGAATATATCTCGATAATACAATGTGCCAAATGTTTGTGAACAGTCTTCTAGCCAACTCTCTGCACCTAAACCAAAGTCCTGGATTCCAATAGTGCCCACAACTCAGCAGCTGATTGAAAAGACTCGATACGGAACTCGTCAAGTCCATGTTTCAGGTGCTGGTGATCCACGTTTTGGAGTTCTGACACAAGGATTGAGCTTGCTAAAGTCATATGCACAATCGAATGGATGCCATGGGTTCCATTGATCCAGGTATATATGATGTTTGTTGTATATCCCAGTAGCAACACCGTACGCCTGACCACCAGCCGCCTCCGCTCCCACGACATCGCTGTGATATTTAGTTTTCATTGGGTCAGGTGTACATGTTAGATCTGGCTTCTGAGGGTCAATAGATTCACTGTCGGAGGAATCTTCGGGTGGTGGCACTCCTGGTATAGAATCCACCGGCTCACCTTAGTATAAGATCATATATCCTGGATGATTCAGGTGCACCTACTGACATTGAACCTAGCTGGTGCTGGACAGTTCCAGCCAACTGGAGTATAGTTCTGTCCGGCAAAAGGCCTTCAGCCAGGGTAATGGGGTGAAACTGCTTGTAGTGAGCTTCTAATCTGTTCTGGTGGGGTAATTTCTTGTTGCAGATAAAACAAGTAATGCGATTTCGCCTCGATCGAGCCATGCTAGTAGAATAGATGGTGGTGGTGATTTTTCAGGGGGTTCACACGATGGGCACAAGAGTTTCTCTCCCAGGAATTTCTTTGTAAGACTGTCCAATTTGCATTAGCGCATTAAATTTCAGCCGCACCACCACCACAGAAGTGCACCGGCTAGAAGTGCACCACCTTGAGTGCGGGTATCAACCTCAACTTCTTTTCATTTTTCTAATCACTGTTTTTCTTTCTAGAATCACCACAACCGAGCTGCTTTCCCACCAAGCATGCTGTATAATTATGCCCTCCACCTTACTAGGCTTTTTGTACATATGCATATCTCTCGTTCTGGCCCATATATAACAAACTTATCGTATAAACTATGTATGCTACAGTCACCGGAGCACCTCCAACAACCACCGAATAAGCTTGGGCCTCGAGTATCATACAATATGGAGGTAAGAATCATACCTTGCTGCTCACCATCATCAAGTTGATTGTTCTTAGGATGTCTACCTTTCACCTGATCCGTATTTTCGCCCATTCGTGTGTACCGGTGATACTATTTGTGTGTAATGTTTGTATAAGTATGCCATGGTAGAAATCATGGTAATTATTGCATACACGGACCTCCAACAGGAAGCGAGTGGTCATACTCATACAAAATATGAGTGAGATCTCATCACCACCACTGTCGCCATGCTGTCGCTGGCTTTTCCACTTCTGCTTGTTCTTTATACCAACAATGCGAAGGATACCCCTTGGTGTGTGTCAATGAAACAAAGAAGTGTGTACCTTTGTTTTTTTCAGAACCCTATGGAACAAGGAATGGCATGAGACTCGAAGATGTGAGAGATATCATAAGCCCTTCTTTCCACTGCTTCCTTTCATTTACTAATTGCATAAATTATCCAGAGAGCCTTGAGAATATCATTCCAATTTTTATATCTGTGTTCCGAAATCTTTTTGTACAATGTCATCTTCAGGATCACCACCACAACATAGAGGAGGATCCGAAATCGACAGCAGGATGCTCAAAAGTGCAACAATTATCAGCAACAACAGCAAACGTACAGTCACTCTACGGACCAGAATCAAGGATCGCAGTATCGATCACCCCCAATTACAGCATCAATCCGACGATGGGTCAGGCTCCGGACGGCAGTAACAACTCATCAAACTCATGGCCTGACTTGCAATATCATCCTCAAGAGCACCAACAGCAATTCCAAGGCAC
Organism: Trichophaea hybrida; assembly: GCA_015178995.1. Taxonomy (NCBI): domain Eukaryota; kingdom Fungi; phylum Ascomycota; class Pezizomycetes; order Pezizales; family Pyronemataceae; genus Trichophaea; species Trichophaea hybrida. Next base: position 18,184 of record WHVE01001295.1, read on the forward strand.
GCCTCAGTATTCCCAACAGCAGAACACCCAAGGCGCGCTGCCCTTCGAACCTCCCGAGCCAAACACCCAAGGCGCGCCACTCTTCCAACCTCCCCAGCCAAACACCCAAGGTGCACTGCAGTACTTTCTTTCTCAGCCGAACTTCCAAGGTGTCCCGCCGTACACCCAACAGCAGAACTCGCAAGGCGCGCCGCAGTACGCCCAACAGCAAAACTTTCAAGGCGCACCACCGTACCCCCAACAGCAGAACTCTCAAAGCACGCCACTGTACCTCCAACAGCAGATCTCTCAAGGCACGCCACTGTTCCTTCCTCCCCAGCCAAACACACAAGGCACGCCGCCTTGCCCTCAACAGCAGAACTCCCAAGGCCCACCGCTGTTCATTCATCCCCAGCCAAACACCGAAGGCGCGCGTAGTACATTCATCCCCAGCCTAACTCCCAGCAAACCCGGGCACTCAGCAGTATCCTCATCCCCAGCTGAACTCCAGGCAACATCAAGGCTCGCCAAATCCTCCTCATCGGCAGCCTGGATACAAGCATCACACCAAGGACCCTTATACAAGCTCAACTTATCCTCAAACAGAGAAGACTCTTGGCCGCAACTCATCAATCAGCCAATAACTCCTCCGCCACAATGGGATCGTCAGCGAAACTCCGGCACACCTACTCCTCTTCAACCACGCCCAAATCGCACTCCGTCGCATTGGAAGGCTTTCACCTGAACCACAACCTCCATGGAACACCCCTAGAAAGCCGATTCCCCTACCACAGAAGCGGTTTGTAACTCCTCCCCTGGTTCAGAAAAATGATATGGAAAATCTCGCGGTGCTGCCCACCCATTCCCGAAATTTCGTTCGATGAGTTTGAAAATACTGGGGATGTTTTTGGACGCCTGAGGAATTTTCTGTCCATGATGGCACCAGGCCACCCAGTTTTAGAACCGCAGATTTCATCGACAAAAACCTTGCCATTCAAATGGGTCAGATATCAAACACATTCAATAAATGGAAAAATCATTCGTCGCCGGTTTTGTCGAAAA
>WHVE01001296.1:0-19152 GCA_015178995.1 Trichophaea hybrida
AAAGGTTCCTCGGATTCGTTAAGGATAGCGTCGATACTATCGAAGGCGTTTAGGGGTTCTTGTTCAAAGAGTTCGGTGGTTTGACCAGCTAGGTCGAAGAAATTGATTCTGGATTGTTGTGGTCTGTTGTTGTCGTATGCTGGCATTTAAAACAGCGCGGATCCTTCTCGTCGATGTTTCCACAGGCACACAACGCAGGAGTGTCTCCAAAAGCTGTGTACTGTGAGCTTGTTTTCGAAGTTTCCAACTGATTTAAACACGGAGCAGAGGGAATTGCAAGGCCTATGGCAAAAGTAACAGCCGCTTCGATGAAAATAGCGGCATATACTGAATTATAACCGGTAGAATCGACTTTAGACTCGTTCTTCTGTCAAGGGTTCAAGGCTCGGAGTTCTAGGGGTTATAAAAACCAAACTAAGACGTGGGTATTGTGCGGTGGTGCAGTGATCGCGGGTACTGCGTAACAAGCAAGAGACTCGAAATCCGGAATCACAAGTGAACAAAGGTTGGTGCCGAAGCTATTGATTGTTTTGTAGACTAGAGAACGAGTGAAGAACAAACCTATCCTCCGCAAATCCAGCATCCTTATATACAGTTAACGCGACCGTCGTCACCTTTGCTCACTCGTTCCAAAATACATCCTAACTCCACCCAACTATGTACGCAACCCTTTCAACCCGCGGCCTACGCCATAACCATCACCATATTTACAACCAACCAACACCATTCCTTCCAACAAAACCTGATTCCAATCAACGAAACCTGATTCCTTCCAACACAACCTGATTCCTTCTATCGAAACCTGTTTTCCTTCTATCCTTTCGTTTCCTTTCGATCCTTATTCCTTCTCTCGATCCTCACTCGACACAACCGTGACAGAGTATCTCTTAATCATCAATTTCATAGTTGTTTTTGGCTTGATTCATTTGTGAGTGTGTTACGCTATAGGGTGCAATCGTCCAGCAATAACTTTGGAGAGTGCTGCACCCATAGCGAAATTGCTGGTGTAAGTCCCAATCCCCACTGGTGAAAACAGGCTGAATGAGCTGTAATATTGAAGCCTGGGTAAAGTTCTTCTTTAGCATAGCGGAGGCTATTTCAAATGAGGTATTTGCATACGAATGAAACTGTTCATTCGTTTCCTTGTTTAACTTCATTATGGGACAACATATTTTTGGAAATCCTTCGATTAAGCATTGATAGAAGTTAACAAACCCAAGGGAACACTGGATGTCTTTGACACACTCCGAAATCTCCCATTTAAGATGAATATCAATCTTGTCTTGGGACATGCTGACACCTTCTCCTGATATGACATACCCAAGGAACTCAACTTGCTTCTGTGCCAATTGCACTTATCGAGGCAATAGCCAAGTGTTTTTCTGAAATGGACAAAGGGCTCCGTGGGTCGATCGCATAAGCTTTTCTTTATTTTGCATATAGATGAGGATATCATCTATATAGGAAACAACTCCATGATTGATGAGTTTTTGCAGAATCTGATTCATCATATCTTGCAATGTACCTGGCGAGTTTGCCAATTCAAAGTGCAAACTAGATATTTATAACGTTCATAACATGTACAAAATGCTGTATTCCATTCATCACCAGGTTCAAATTGAATGAGGTTGTACACTGCCTTCAAATCAGTCTTGTTGAAAATCCTCGATCCAGCAACCCTGACTCTATGTGTGTTCACAAGTGGAAATAGATATCAATTTATAATTGTCACACAATTTATACCTCTGTGATCTATATACAATTGTAAGCCTCCTCCATGTAGCTTTGGAACAAAGTGTCTGGGTGTACCTGCAGGTGACTTTCGTTGACAGATCGTTCCACAATCAAGCATTTCCTTCTGATATTCTTCAAATACTGAAAGCTTCTGTTCTGAGAGAGTGTCAATGGACCCCATGGAATTGCTCTCAATCTTTCATGTCAATGGCATGATCATTGGATCAATTAGGCGGAAGAGCATTGGCTGTTTCTCTGTTATATAATGTTTTGAAATCTCTGTAGTTCAATTGAATTCACTCTACCAATTGATCTTGATTTCATGTACCACATTGACATGCATTGAACCAATAACCCCATTCCATAGTGAGTCAGTTCTAAATTTCAAAAGGAAATTGTCATATTCAATTGAGCACCAAGCTACAACTGCCTTTGTACAATGTTGATGGCAGTTGTGTCAACATAAACTGAAGCATATCATTTTCTTCTGTAACTCCACTGAGTACTCCAAGTTTGATGATCCACCAGTCTGATAATATGATATTGGACAAATCCTCTATTGGACCAATTTTGATGGTTACTTTGGTATGATGAGATTCATACCACATAGTGACAGGGAAGGTGCACGGCCAACCTGCTCCTTCAATCCTTTCTCCATTGAAGTTTTTGACTATTTTTGGTTCCATTCGAGTCACTAATTGAACACTATTTGGATCGGCCCATGTATTTGATATCATAGGTGTATCACACCCAGTATCCAAGGGATTCCGTACTGGGATGTTGATCTTGTCTTGAATGCTTGAAAACATACGTATAGTGGATATAGAATGAGTCTTAGGTTTGGGTGGTAATTGTTACTTTGGTTTCTTGGATATAGGCTGAGGTGCACTGGCTACAGCCTTGCGTTTTCGAATAGAAACCATGCTGAACTGCTTTTTGACACAGCTCCGGCCGCAATCGGTCTTGGCTGTAGGTAGATGACAATGTAATCAAGTTCGATAGTAATCATTTGTTACTTGTCATGCTTGGATGCTATATGACCCGCATATTTTGAGTATTCAATTCATCCTCAGGCACCCTTTTCTTAAACAGCAGAAAGGTGAATTTATTACATATTGCAAATCTAACCAATACTTATGACCGAATTTGGCAAAACCAAAATTGCCAAACGAACATAGATGTCTGTACCTATATAACCCAAAGAAATATGGATTTCTGTACCCATAAATACCAACCCCGGACGTTTCAGTACGTCAAAAACTCATATCCAAGACATCATTCCACAGCAAATGTTAGACCAAGCAGGTTCACAGCAGGGTTATGTACGATCACCCACGATTGCCCTGTAGAAATATCATTAGCAATTACCCATTTCAGATGCCAGGGCCTATCATTTCCATGTCTAGCAATGAATTCCCATACCATCAATAAGTATTGATGGCTAGTCAATGGCTGCGGTCGCTTCTGCTCCGAATTGCCAATAACAAACGGACAGCCAACAAACGGCCAAATGGAATCGACAAACAAGGCCACGCTCACCGACGATACACGGAAAGCTGGCACACAACTGCATGGCACCGGCCCACAGCAATGACTGCCATAGGTCTATGAATATGTGTGCACTCTGATCAACAAAGCTGCTCTCCATTGAAAGAGGCCTATTCATCCGGAGGTCATCAGATTGAAAGACTACCACTGGTCCGGAGGTACAAGCCTGCTAGCTTGATGTCATGAAAGATACCAATGGTCTGATTATAATCAAATGATGATTTGGACGATAAAGAATGGTGAGATGGAAGACTGCAGTAGTTGCAAAATGAGTGGGCATTGGTTTGAAGGTGGTTACAGTGCTGAAGCTGTAGAGAACAGCGTAGATAGAGGTATTTGTTGAAAGCCAGTATGATGGTATAAAGACCTTGGTTCTTTGAGGGTGAAAAGGCATAAACCATCTCAGTGGGAAAACACGCCTTGAAGATAAATTCATTGGATAGCAATTCTTTTCATTCAGAACATTTTAATGATTTCACATCCAGAGTGAATCCCCTAACCTATATTCGAAGCAGTCCCAAATCAGGTACAGATACTACTTTGACCGTGTAAACCTGCAGGAAAGCTCCCGGGTTACATGATATCGTTAGCAAGGGAACGCTTCTGAGGAAGGTATATGTTCTACCCTCATCAAGCGACCTTGATGCTGTAGGACTCCAACTGCCACTGTCAAGTCAGTTCCCTCGATTGAACTAGAATCCCATCGCAGCTTGCAGAACCAAAACCTCTCAACTTCTTCGATAGAATCAATGCTCTCCTGAACACAACAGAAAAACCGCTCAAAGATTGCTTTTGGGGTGCAACTGATTCGCTGTATCTGTGGAACCTCTACTGGACAGATTCAGCCAGGCAAGGAGGAGGTCAAAGTATCGACAATCCAGTCTTCACTGATAATTGGGCAAGATACCAGGGCTTGCATGTTGATTGCAAAGATCTGGAAGTATGTCATTGGGCGCAAAACTGAGGAGGAACCCACACTACAATCAAAAGAGCAACAGCCACAATATCAACCTACGTCACAGCCATTTACCATTGGAACTGGTGCATGAATTCAGATGCAATACCACCCCTATTTCATTTTCAATTCGCACGTTGCTGGTCTATAATCACATATGCCTCTCACCCAGACTATGAGCCTTCAGTAAGACTGCAGCCCAATTCCGCAGCTCAATTCCTCTTTTCTCACACCACCCCTGTTGAGTAATTTCACATCATCCTATAATAGTTGGGTCAGAAACCAGTATGATGGATGTCTACACAGTGGTGAGAAGGGACAATGTGTGATTCTATCCAGCGATATGGATATGCAGGTGACAAAATACCATTCCATTACAAGGGAAAATATTCCGGACTGGGTTATTGAGCCTGTGGATGGAATCAACGGAGAGGTCAGACGAATTGACTTCCAATGTCAGAAACCAACGGAGAAAAATTTCAACATACTGACGGCACTGCCAGGATTGGCCAAAGCTTACAAAGGCATCATTATTTGGCAAAGCTAGATATATGTTGCCGTTCATCTGGGTGGGGATTATATTGAAAGGGTGCAACTCGAGAGGCATTCTGATATAGTTATTCAATCGCAACTATTTGCGGCTATCGTCCAAGCAGTCACAATTCTGATTGAGGCTGATTTTACCACAGACTCTGAAGAGCTGTGGTCAGCCCTCAGCGAGCGAATCGTACGCTCTGGATACGCCTGGGAAAACTTTTCAACTCTGTACAATAATTGGAAACGAGCTTAAAAACGCCTTACCCTCCAAGTGTATACCCAATTCCAGGAGCTGGCGGATGATCAGATAAATGCCCAAGAAGATAGCAAATAGAGGTCTGGACAATGTTCCATATCTCGTCAGGAAGCAAAAAAGATACAGAAGGAAGCACAGACAAAGGCAGACAATGCAGATCGGAAAAGGAAGGCAGCAGAGCAATAGATGAAGAAGAACTTTAAGCAGAAATTCAATGAATTCAGTAGAGCTCTACAGACAAAGCTCTCAGACGATAGAACGAAAAGATCTGTACGCTTAATAGCTCAGTCAGTGATAACACCAACAGAAGCAGATTCCAAGCCTGTTGGGCACGGATTCCGCCTTCCATATACTGTAAGTGATGGTGTTGGAATTTGGGTCAAAGAAAATGTGACTCCAGAACCAAATGGTAATGGAGACAGTGCAGGCAGAGGGGATCCCCTCGAGTATCTTATAGCTCGAGAAGCTCCAGCTCTTCTGACAGTGGAAACATTGTTCTGCGACTACTTCCACCATCAGCCGGAACAGATCATAGTGAATAACCCCCAGTACCACCACTAGTACCACCCCGATCACCAAGAACTCTGAAATAAAGCCAGCAGCAAAAAATTGAACTCCTGTATAAGTTTAAGGGAAACCCAATGCACAAGTTGGAGTCCTACAGCCATTGGATTTTAGGAGTGAATCGCTATCTCAGATACTTCAAAGATAATTATAACGATAACAATAATACAATCATCTGTGTTGGAACTATTTTTTAAGAGCAAGCTTTAGGCTAGTACATCGACCAAGAAAAACAACAGAGAATAGAATGTTCAAGTTGACACATGGTCAGCGTTCACCAGTGCTATGGAGAAACGATTTGTCTATCCAGCAGAAGATACTGCATACCTCCAAAGAATCAACAAATTGCAGTAAAAGAGTGACATCCAGGACTACATCGTAAAGATGGCGGAATAGAACTACCATGTCTGCTTATCACAAATATCATGGCGACAGACTATACACAGCCGACTCACCAACGAAATCAGGGATAAAATCTTCTTTTCAAAGATTATACCAAACAACGATGCTGATTTCAAATCACTGCACAACCATGTCAGCTGTGCATATGAGAGACGTCTGCAAGAAAGGCACCAATACAACAATCTCAAACCCAAAGATAAAAAGATCACTAAGAGGAAACGTGATGATGATGGTGACAAAGGGAATCAAGGAAAGAAGAATATTGAGAAAGGTGCTGACTCCAAGAAACCTCGAATGGAGATCAGGGTCTTAAGCCAGTCAACATGGACAGAGGCGAAGCCTTCAAAGGCATCCTGGAATCTTTACTGCAATTGCGTGCCGAGCGCAACCAGTTCAAGCGCTGTGGTTCTTCAGAGCATCGATGGGTATTCTGAAACAATACCATCAAGATCTCCTCCAGTAAAAAGAAGAAGTCGGATAAGAAGCCTAAGGTGGAAACACCAGAAGTAACCACCTGATCTTCAAAGGTCAAGTCCAGGAGTCTGGCTGACCAAATTATCAAACTGGCAGCAACTTCAAGCTCTCGGGTGTTTACAAGGTTCACTCTGACGGTATGGAGATTGACGAATGAAACATATATCATTGTTCAATCGGATTGCGGTCTTTTCTATGGGTTTTGAGATACAGACACCTCCAGTTTTGGTATTTATGGTTATAGATATTCATATTTCTTTGGGGTTACATGGGTACAGACATCAGTATTTCTTTTGGGTTTTCATTAGAGTTGTTACCAATGTGGTCATTGGTATTATAGGTTTCGATGTTGAATATAGTTGCTGTTGTTCACGCAAGGGTGCCTGAGGATGAGTTCAATACTCGAAATATGCTGGTCATATAGCATCCAAGAGTGGCTAGTGACAAAACAATTACCATCAATGTTGATTATTCCTATTCAAACCTCATTCACATACGACTTTACGAATCCTAGTTACCATGACTCCCTGTGGCCGGAGCTGTGTTGAAATGCAGTTCACCATGGTTGTCAACTGAAGAGATTGAATACGCAAGGCTGTGGCCAGCACACCCCAGCCTGTACCCATGATGTCCAAAAATTACCGCCTGAACCTAAGACCGGTTCAAGATCCATAATATGCATGTTTGTTAGCTTTCGAGACAAGAAGAACATCCCTTTAAAGGTTTTTTTGGATACGGGGTGTGATATACCTATGATGATCAAGCAATGGGCTATTCCCATGGTGTTGTAATAGTGATACGAACGGAACCGAAGATAGTCCAGAACTTTAATGGCGATAGAGCAGAAAGAGTGGGTTGGTTGTACATCTTCCCAATTAATTTGCAGTCTGAATCTCAGTATACCAAAGAGACCTTTGATATTGGTCCAATGGAGGTTTCATCTGATATCATGTAATCTTACTGGTGGATCGTCAAGCATGGAGCACTCAGTTCAGTTATGAAGAAGAATGATAAGCTCCAATTTATGTTGAAACAATGCCACCAACACTGCATAAAATCAGCAGTATCTCCATTCTCTAGTTTATATGACAATTCAAGTGTAAAGTTTGGTACAGACCCTCGATGGATCGGAGTTATAGGTTTAATCCATGTCGACGTGGCACACGAAATTGAGATCAATTGGAGAGAGAAAATTACATGGCAATACAGAAACTTTGAAACATTATTCAATGGAGACACTGCCAATCCTCTTCCATTTCATCGATCCTACAATCATGCCATTGACATGAAAGATGGAGAACAACCTCCATGGGGTCCCATTAACACACTTTCAGAAAATGATATTTTGGTCCTTAGCGAGCACCTGAAGGACATACTTGATTTTGGAAAGATACATCCTGGCAAGTCACCTGCAGGCTCATCATTCTGAAGCCACACAGATGAGGCTTACCATGGGGAATAAAACCAAGTCGTGCCGAGGCTGTATGTAAGCCTGGGTGCATTGGACGCTTTGATAGAAACCGCTTGAGCCTCGACGTGGCGTGACACTGCACATACGTATGCACATCCCCTGGCATTGCATTTGCTCCTCCTGACATAGTATTCCTTACTGACTAAGCTATGCAGTGCACATATTTCTTACTGACGCAGTATCTCTACCGACGCAGTCATACAGTGCGCACACTTATTGATCCATAACACTTCTCATATAATGCCTGGGTGCAATGTACACCATGACATCACACAGTGTTCACTGCATGTGACGTTTATACAATGCCCTCAATTGTGGGTGAAATATACCCCTTGACACAACACAGTATTCACTGCATGCGACTGTAATACAAAGCTCTAAATTGGACTCAAAGCTCGGGCAATAGATACAGTAGTGACGTATGTTCGATATTAAGGCCTAATAAATACAGGTTCCCGTTGCAAATACCATGCTATACGTTGCAGCATGCTTGAAGCACATCCTGTAAACTTGTCTCTCCATCCCTGTCATCCACCGGCTCCGACTCCACGTCATTGTACTTGTCCTAGTTCTGATTCCCATCACATCCTCTTCTCCATCTTTATACTCATCCACCACCACTTCATTCTTGACCTGATCATCGTCCAGCTGGTGGCCACAATGTCGCTGGACACGACTCCTGGCGCGGTGTATGTTATCATGCTCAGTGTTGCTATCCTCGTCACCATCGTCAACCCTAATATTACTCATCAAAAAACAAATAATTAGCAATGGGGGATGTGGATGGCAGAAATGATTGGAGCCTCAATGTCCGGCTCCATCATCAGGGCTTCTATGGCAGTCTTGCTTGACACGATCGACAAGGTTTGGTACAACAGCAGGCATGTCATTTGCTCCTGTTTCACGTAGAATGAGGTTGTTGAGAGCCACCCATATGTGCTTGATCACCTGCTGTCTCAATGGAGATGGGAGATCGTTCCAAATATTCATGTGATTGGTGTGAGGCTCTGCAAAATGTTGGACTAATTGCATGCATTGTGAAGGCCATACTTACCACCGGCATTATCACAATTAAAGTAACTCCCACTTGACCCTTTTCCTCCGGATTTCGAAGTCATCGCTTTCAACTGTGTCAGAGCTGAACCTCCATGTTTTTGGCACTCCATCAATGCGTGATGCAATGCTGTACATGTTAACACAATCAGTGCTGGGGTGTCTGTTCTCGAATCCAGTCATGGATGCCCTCCAAATGCCTGCCGGGTTTGGGTATTTGTTGGATGAAATGTAGATATAGAATTCGTGGAATCTTCTCTGCAAGAAAGTAGCTAGCTTGTTTCTGGTGGTGTTAGTGATGCTGAGAGTTGCAGACAGAACTCACCTCAGGTTCGTTCATACGATCGCATTGGCGCACAGCGAATGTAATCTGAAAGTATATGGTCAATGTGTATGCGGCGCTCATCATTGTTTTCAAAACGATGCAAATTGTATAGTCTCCCTTAATAATCACGGTCCTTCTTGATCATGTGCGATCAGACTGCATTGGAACTGTGTTCGATCTAACATACAGCGGCCAGTTAGCCAATAAGAATGCAATTCTGTGAGATACTTACCTATCTGGAGACACTCCTTCTGATGTTCCAGGAAGCTAATATTGACTTCTGCCTGCCTGCAGGCCTTGGACCAGCATGCTACTACTGACCTTCTATAGAAACGATACGTTGGCGCTATCTACCACTCTCAAAATTGTATAAGCTACCAGCATAAACTCAGCGTCAGTTGGAAATTGTCTGTCGCTCAACAGTTGATTCTCCATCATGCGACGCATTCATTCCAAGACAGCAGAGACTTGAAGGTCACGTGGTGCGAAGATACTTCGACAGCCATATTGTGTGTTGCTGCCTGACAGACTCGACAGTGTATTCGGTGGAGACAATGGGGTGCAATGTGAGGCCGATGATGATGGGTGTAGACTCCGAAGTTGACCAAGGTTCATCCCTGAACAAATACTGATGGAAATCATGGTGAGTGCTGGCAACATCAAGTTAGAGGCTTGATACGGCAGGGGATGAGATGGCAACAGGGCAGGATGTGACACAGAAAAATACATATAGACGCAGAGGCGATCAGAGTAGTCGAACCTTCGATACACAATGCTATAGCCTTCATTTGCTTTCACCTCTGCTTGTCAGCCTGCAAAGTAAATTTTTCTTTTTACCGTTTGCAGTGCGTGGCATTGGGGAAACAACTCCAGGAGTAGCCGGTGTGAGAGAAAACCCGGGAAAAGGATTTTCGCACAGCAGTGACCAATAGGACGCTGCAAAAGAGCGGATTTATTTCGAGGAACGTTGGGAGACAGTAGCCCCAGTGAGATGATGCTCGATTGGCTCTAAACTGAGAAACAAAAGGGAGAAGAAGAAAAGAGATGAGATGATGATTGGATGTGTGTCACGCAGGTCCATATAAAGTCTGAACCCCTGGCGATGGGGCGAGGCAGAGCCTTAACAACCCTAACCCAGCACGAATCCAATAATCTCGTGGATTTACTGGTGGGATCGATTTTCCCACCACAACTCCTCCCTGGCTACCTGGTGCGAAGCACTCGTGTCTCTTCCTCCACGCTCCTCCTAGTCATCTCTCCAACGCGAAACCATATCTAAAGCACAAAGTAGAATACATAACTAAACAAAAGAATCGAAAATTGAAAATCGAGAAGAAAGCGAACAACGAGAAACAAGAACCCTGGGAAACGAAAGAAAATCATGCCCGAAAACCTACTCTATTCGAACCTCCAACCTCAGCTTCCTCCACACCTATATCGTCCCATTTGCAGTCGGTGCTGATTGTCCCGTTTGCGGTCGGTGCTGATTGTCCCGTTTGAGGTCGGTGCCTATCGTCCCGGTTTGATGAGACGGTGCTTAAAACTGTCCAACGTCCATCTTCTGCTCCAGCCGTGCCCTCCGCTCCATCTGTATCGTCCCGGTTTAATGAGACGGTGCTCACAATCCTCCGCTCCAAACCCGTATCCTCCCCTCCATCGTCCCGGTTTAATGACATGGTACTCACTTTCCACTCCCAACCCGTATCCTCCGCTCTATCATCCGGTTTAATGAGACGGTGCTCACAACCCTCCAACTCCGCAGTCGATTCCTCCACTCCATCCATATCGTCCGGTTTATTGAGACGGTACTCACTCCTCCGCTCCAAAACCGTATCCTCCGCTCCATGTCGTCCCGGATTAATGAGACGGTGCTCACAATCCTCCTGCCATTTCATCCCGGTTTTAACAAGACAGTGCTCACGGCTACGTACACCCTCCACCCAGCCGTTTCCTGTGCTCCTGCCATAACGTCCCGGTTTGATGAGACGGTGCTCAATTCTTCCCAGCGGCATCTACCCTGTATCCTCCGCTCCAAACCCGTATCCTCCGCTCCAAACCCGTGTCATCCGCACTTCCGCACCATGTTGTCCCGGTTTAATGAGATGGTGCTCAATATTCCACTGCAGCCATATAGTCTTGTGTGCTCTCGTATGTACTCATACGATTCCAAATACTCCAAGTGCTGCATTCTTGTCTCCAAGTCCGCTTCTCTTCCTGCAAAATGTACTGCTCATCCCAGACGTGCCGCTCACACCTTCGACTCTGCCTCTCTCCAAGTGCACCTCCGGCCAGTCAATGGAAAATGGATTTTCCCCTCCCCGGCCATTTGTGCGAAGCACACCTGGTCAGACACAGATCGATCGCCACTGTGGCTCAAGCATTCGGGATTTTTGTGCTGCGGGTGGTGGGCGGGCAGTTTGTTTTGGTCGAGGCTGTGCGAAGTGCTCCGTAACCACTTGCACCAGCTTGGGTCAATTGTTCCGGCGAAAGTAGAGGTGTGGAGGTTCGTAGCGGCGGTGGCGATTGTGCAGGCGGTGGTGGTGGTGGCGACGGTGATAAAACCGAGCGGGCTGGTGGCGGTGACGGTGGTGACGGTGGCAGCAGTAACCAAGCTTCAGCCTGCACGCAATCTCTCATCGTACAGTAGTCACGAATAGCTGGCTCCATCGGTATCTCACTGCATGTACGTCCACACATTGTCGACCCTTTTCATTGATGCTGATGAACCTTTCTCCAGATCCATGGAGGTTGGCACACTTCCGGGAGTTGTGGTCATCGGCGCAGTAGTAGCATGGCTCTTGTTGTTCGGAGTCTCGTGGGGGCTTCTGATGGTACGGCGGTACAGGGTCGTTCTCGTGGTACAGTTGTACAGGTTCTATTCGGCATGGTATTGTTGTCTTTACGGTATGCCGATTGACAAATCGGCGTCAACGGACTTGCGGACTATGTCTAGTTGGAGGAGCATCAGCCGGAGAAGAATCCATGGAGACTGGAGGAGAAGGAGCAGGAGGAGATGTTGCTGTTGCCAAGAACATCGTGGGAGCTGTGGGAGTTGTCAGAGTCTTGGCAGACGCGGTAACTGTGGGAATCGTAGGTACCGTGGAAATTGAAAAAGCCGAGGATGATGTGGGAGCAGGAGATGGAGAAATCACGGGTCCATTGGAGCGAGAGCCATAGAAGTCAAGGGAGCCATGGGAGCCGGAGTCATGGAAGCCGAGGGAGTACTGGAGGGAATCAAAGCCGAAGAAGGAAGAGCCGGAGAAGTTGAGAGCTGGGGAAGTTGGCGGTGCGGTTGGTGCAGTCGAAGTCGTCGAAATTGAAGCAGCTACGGAGGCAGCGGAGGTGACGGGGGTCGGAGAATCTGTTGATATTGATTTGTGGTGGTCGTCACCAGAGCGGCAGGAGCAAGAAACTCGAACATTGTCAGGGCCTCTGCAGCGGTGATCTTTGCAGTGACCCAAGTGTGGAGCTTGCATAGTCGAACGCGCTCGGCTCAAGTGGATGCATGCCGAGTTTGGTGACCGCCTTCCTCCAGAGCCGTTCGGAAGTGCACGCAGCAGTATTTCCGTTCTCTCATACTCGCACGACATCCTGCGCTCCATCAGCACTCTACTGATGTGATCGAATTGGCGATGAAAAGACTTGAGGTTGTGTGAATCATTGTCACGGCCCCCAAATGCCGCACAGAGCTGTTCCAGAGACCGACGAGTGTAGACAAGCGCCCGGCTATCGGCATGCCGAAACGCGTCTAGCATCTCCGTCATCAGTGCGGCCCAATCTCAGCGATCATAACTACTCATTATTATCACTTTCTCACGCACATCCAAGCCCTCTACCAGTAGTATGGAAACATGGAGATAACGTCTCGACTCGAGGGGTTGGATCCGGTAAAACGGCGACGCATTCATACTTGTCGAGAAAAGCGTCACGTCGATCCCGTAGAACAATGGAGCTCCTGGAGTATTCGGGAGTGGCATCTGGTTCCGGTACCTGATGACGATTGCATGGCCTCCATGAGTGTGGCGTGATCTCCATGTGCTCGGAATTTTAGGGGGCAATTTTAACGATGACTCGTTGAAGTCGATGGCAGTACGGTGCGGTTGATGGAGTGATAATCGGTGATGCAACGCCACTCGTGATTTCGCTATCGTGATGGTGAATGAAATGTTTTCGCTTGACGTGTCGTATCTGTTCTAAACCACTTGCCACTCCTCCCAACTTTCGTATTGCACCCGGCTCGTCTATTAGTCTCGTGCTGCAAGCTTACTGTCCCGTGCCCGCATTCTGAAACGAAATCCGCGTTTGGGCTCCAATTGTGGGAGAAAACCCGGAAAGGATTCTCGCACGGCACCAACCAATAGGAAGATGCAAAACAGCGGCTTCGTTTCGAGGAGCGTTGGGAGGAGTAGCCCCAGCGCGATGATGCTTGATTGGCTCTAAACTAAGAAACAAAAGAGAGAAGAAGAAAAGAAATGGGATTATGATTGGATGCGTGTCGCGTGGGTCGATATAAAGTCTGAACCCCTGGCGATGGGCGAGGCAGAGCCTCAACACCATAGCCCAGCCCAATCCAATAATCTCGTGGATTTAGTGGTGGGATCAATTTTCCCACCACACCGGTATGGCTTTTGGAATTTAGGATACGGCCTTTTGCAGTGGATTCGTTGTTCAATTCATTTTCACCAGGCAGAACTGGTAGAAGAAAGAAATGCAGAAAGGAGAAAGCAGACGAGTGCAGAAAGAGTGCCCAAAGAGTAAAGTTGTAGTAGATGGAGTTGCAATTTTCACGGTGCAGGCAAAGATTGATGCAGTGTGGAAAAAGACTCACACATCGCTGAGCATTGCCTGAAGAGTTGCCTCATGAAGGGGCAGATTCACACCATATCGTATAGCTTGTCACCAAAGTGTCGCATACGATGTAAATAAGATTGTAGCAATACCTGAAATTCAAACACAACCCTGAAAAGCCCAAATTGTTAGAAAACCCATACCCAATGCCAATATAGAGAAACCAAATCCCTAATACATCGTTAGTTTGCTAGTCAATTGCAGGAATAAAGAACATACTGAAATAAGTCAATCAAATATTGGTATCCCCCAGCCCAATCACACCCACAAAACCAAACACAATAATTCCAAGAAATCCCAAACGAGACTAAAATCCACTCTGTAAAATGCAAAAACAACTCCACCCAACCCAAACAGAGGATGACAACCCATCACTAGCCCCCATACACGAACCTGACATGTGTATCAGTATGTTAGTCGTTTGCAGCACTATTAGACGTACTGATAACTGACACTCATATTGCTGACCCATCCACGGTGGAGTCAAACGCAACGCCTCCAGCTGTGTGAAGCTCATAATCGTATTGGCATCTTGGTGCATGCCAATTGCCACCGACTCAAATGACTCCTCAATACCTACCGACACCGACAAAATATTACACATTTCCTCCTCATCCGACCTGGCCTCCTGCTGCAGCTGCAACTCCACCACCGCTTGCAACTCCTCAACACGGACCAATACTGACCACTCCTCAACATCCACTAACACCAACAAAATGTCACACATTGCCTCTTCTACTGACTCCTTCTCCCAAATATTTGCCATCTTTGCCCTTACTTGTGCAGCCACTTCGTTCATTGCCTTTTCTAACTACACAGGCATCTCGGCTCTGAGAGAGCTACACTTGACATGTTGTGTGGCAGTCACCTCCAGTTGTGTTATTGGTTAGTGGTTTTACTGCAATGAACCTTGGAGCGGACGTTGGGCTTGCTGCCAGTTCAGAGGCACAAGGTGTTTTTGGGAGAGATGGTAGTGGTGGTGGTGGTGGTTGAGTAGCCCTTGCAGTACTAGGAGGCACAACTGCCATTATCTTCAGAACAGCCACAACTATAAGAGGGTTGTATGCTGTAACTGAAATGATGGTGGCCATAGAGTTATTGCTGTTGAGTCGAGTTAAATCACATGACCGCATAGAGGTTTGCCAGGCATAATTAGACACCCAAGAATACAACTAACATCTCTAGAAGAACATAGGTGACTCATAGCACGGTGTATGGCCTTTGCGGTGAGCTTCTCGACTTGTGAAAGATGCCATTCATTCGAGCTGTGGTGAACGAAGATGTCGTCCTAACGGTCGTAGCTTTCTTGGACGTAGCTTTCAGGGTCAACAATGCAGACCCTCAAGGTGTATAGGGTTGTTGGGCTGGTAGGGACGACATCGGTGGAGATGTCATCCAGTTTTCATTTTTTCTGGAGAGCAGAGGCAATGCTGGTTGGCAGTTTTGCACGTTTGTGTGAGCAAGGCTGCAGATTCCGTGTCCCGGGATAGCAGATGTCGTTCTTCACATGGCCTTTGCCATCTTTCCAGTTGCCGCAGTTGTTGGAGTCATCTGAGTTGGCATTTTTATCGCCGTCAGTATGTAAAGGTGGGTTTTCTTTGTGATACCGGTTCATCTGCACCCAG
Source organism: Trichophaea hybrida (assembly GCA_015178995.1). Lineage (NCBI taxonomy): Eukaryota > Fungi > Ascomycota > Pezizomycetes > Pezizales > Pyronemataceae > Trichophaea > Trichophaea hybrida. The sequence goes on from WHVE01001296.1 coordinate 15,793, forward strand.
GTTTTATCGAAAAATTGCCCAAATAATGCCCAGAACCCACTCCACCATTTGATATGTCGTAGTTGGGTCGATGCCCATTGCTTCCACATCCCTGAAACTGTGCAATATGCCATGTTATGACTGGGTCTCAAAACAGAATATCATACATTAAGTCAATTGCACTTTCATCCTTGATACCATGAATGGTGTACATCAGTATTGGGCCCCAAATGTGCTTGCCCATGACCTGCTTCGCGAAACCATCCAGGCGGAGAGTGTGTTCAATTGCATCGGTTTGGGAGGCGGTGGATGGGATCTTCTTGGGTGGCATTGCAAGGTTGTGAGATATATATAAAGTTGTGCGTGGTCAGGGTTAGGGTTAATGTGTATAAAACAATCAGATGGGAGTGGTAAAGAAGTAAAGATGGAATGGATAGAGAAGATGGAGAAGAATTGAAATGGAGGGAGTGTATGGCAGTTATACATAGTTCAGAATAGATCATCAAAGGTGCTGGTATCATGTGGAGCAGCTCACAGGAGAGTTGAAATTGTTGCTGGTATCAAACATCATACTTGCAAAGGAGCTTTTCTCATCATGAGCCACCATCGCCACTTTGCTTCCGGCCTGAACAATGTTCAGCATGTTTTATATGACTTAGAGAGTTGTTTGGACCAGCCTTTGAGTGTGAGACACTCTTGTCATTCGATTGTTGGGTAAAAGCGTTCAAGTCTGTCAATTTTAGTTCCCAATACACAGCTGTGACATCAAGTTCCAACATAATGATACAGTGCAGTCTGTCTCAAACAGTTGGGACCTGCCGTATGCAGTGAGAGAAGTGTCACTGGCACCAATGGAAGTGTATAGACCAGTCCAGGCACAGGTATTTGACTTGGTGCTGTGGTATCATGAACACTGAAGTCATGTCTTGCCACAAAAAATGAGTGATATTGAATATTTTCCGCCATGTTTTGCCCAGCCAAGTGCACCAGCAGCTTAAATGCATGGGCAGCCAAGGGCACATACAGCCCCAGCATACATTCAAGCCCGCTTTGAACGGAAAGTGGACTAAATGGAGAAGGTGATGCTATTAGAAGTGCTTATGGATGACCTTGAAGAGCCTCTGGGGCACTGAACTGGATTGCATGGCCACAACACTGCATAGTAACGAACATTTCCTGGCCACACTCAAAACAATATGCCCACTGTATATCCAACTCACAGCATGTTTCACACCATACGTACCATGGCTCCCATTCGAACTCTGAATTAATTATATCCTGATTGCTTGAAACCTTATAAGTCTGACCTGTGGCTCTACAAACACATTGACAGCGATCATCCTCAATATCACGCTCAACTCCTTGGGGCAATGACAGACTCCAAGCCACATGAACGCATGCGAAAAAAATCCAAGCAATACGTCCTCAATTCTCGGAGTGATATTCATCCCAATCATGACCGCATTGACAATCCCAACCCATTGACTCTGTTGCACCCGTATTCATCTCCAGAGCCACCCTATTTAAACACGAACACAATTGCAAACTTCTCATATCCTGATGCTGGGGCCACTGTTCTATACGTTCCAAGTGACGTTGAGTACAACGCTGAGCAATGCTTTGACAACCTCTTCCATCTATTCGACAGTAAGGAGGAGTACTATTTTGCAGAGCTTGTCAACTCGAAAGGTCTTCCTGCCAGCGTCATTGATGACTGACGGAAGGGCAGCTGCAGCCTTCAAGAGAGTGTGCGCAATTCTCTGAAATTGAATTGTCACCTCTGAAAGAAAATCGACACAATGGACAATAGACTCATGCAAGTCTCCAGGTAGAAAGCTATGTTGCAGATGGCATGGAATGTGCAGCATCTGGATGGCATAGAGTTTTGGCTCTGTGATATTATAGAGTGTGCAAAATAGCTACTCTGCCAGCAACCAGCCTATGAGGAACATCTTGTATACACTCTGAAACATTGCTTCAATGATACTGGGCACCATGTTCACAATGAGATGCATACTAGAGACTTGTAGTGGGATAAGCAGGTAAGCATTCTTTTTATACCTTTTACAATGCTCACAATTGTGTAGACAACACTATCCATCGGTGACATACTGGTGCCGATGATATTCATGTCTGACACTACCCACCTCACGATAATCTTCTTGCGACAAGATGACATGGCCGATATATATGACGATCGGCAACATATCCACAGTGGCATGGATGAAGCACACAATGCACAGAGTATTGTTGGTCGCCCGTTTGCCCTATTGCCATGAAGATACGCGATGCCCCCATCAAAAGAAGAAATGCTCAGAGGGAGCATAACTGACTGGTCTCTCAGAATGTACTGCAGCATGTGCTGCACCCCGTACTCAATTCTGAGACTAGCATCATCTATGCCTGCTGTGCTGATGGCAACTTCAGGCATTGTTATTCGATGATGGCTGCATGGATGGCACATTGTCCCAAGCACTGTGACCTTCACAACATCAAGAATGGTATATGCTACTGGTGCAAATGCCTCAAGCAGGAAATGGGTAATCTACCCCGCCAACACGAGCGTCACAACTTTGGGATCATTATATCTATCGAATACTCACGGATAGAAATACACCTCTGTGCATCGCACAACTCAAACACCACGATGCGAATCCAGGCTTCAATATCTTATAGTATCTCAATTGTGTCACAAGTAATCTCCCCATGCCTGATCTGCTCCATACGATGCAAATTTGGATGTTGATGCACATCCTGCCATGGCTTAACAAATTTCTCAAGCAGCATATGTGGCTTGACAAGTTCAACGATATTTCACTCTCGGTGCCTGCATACCATGACCTGGCGAAGCCACGATGTGCATATGAGGAGGTTTCACATTGGAACGGAGGAGAAATCAAGACGATGACCCATTTTCTTGTCGGTGTCATACGCAATGCCGTGTGGTACGCAGCCCTCTAAGCGTTGTAGTTTTGATCGTTCAGTTGAGTGCTCTCGGTCCATATCAAGTTGTGTTTCAATTGCCAGTATGAATCTCATGATGACGAAAACGCCAGACGTTATAGACACTGCTCGACACCACTTCCAACATTTGAATGATGTGTTTCAAAAATTCAGAGCTGGCAAACAACTTGCAGCAGATGCCAAAAGCAGACGTACGGAATTGTGTGCTGAGTGGTCTGCACTGTTGAATTGGGAGGAAAACAGATAGAAAACGGCAGCCTTTCGAAAGCTTATTCACAATGCCTGGACAGGTATTATCAATGCAGAAATGGCTGAATACATTGCAGATTGTAGCAATGTCAACTTGGCCAAAATCCATCTCATGCAGCACTTCCGAGAGCAGATTGACTCATATGGATTGCTTGAACAATAGTCACA
>WHVE01001297.1:0-19140 GCA_015178995.1 Trichophaea hybrida
ATTACACTACCCAATGGCACTACCATTTCCCCTTGCACAAAAGGCGTTGGCCCAATGTGGTAAGAAGGATTGGTATTTGGTTTGACAGAAGAATCAAATTCAAACGCCATACATGCTGAAAGCCGCAAGTTGCACAAGGGCCCTTGGAGCCCCCAAATCACCAGCCGATACAGAATCAGGACTAACCCCCAGTGCCGTCCGCCAACTATACAATGCATGTGTTGTCTCTGTTTGCAACTTTGGAGCAGAAGCTTGGTAGATGGGGCAAACAGCATATCAACAGAAATTTGAAACAGTTCAAAATATTGCCTTTAGGTGGATCTTTGGAGCCTTCTGCACATCAACAACAATAGCCCTACACAATGAATCGGCCCTGCCACCAGTAGCCATACGACTTAATCACAAAAAACAAAATATGCAATTCGAATACTTACATTTTCTGAAATACACCCAATCTGACAATGTTGTCCATCACCTTTCCCTCCATTTCATGAAACCCCAGAGTCTAGTGATACATCTGGGCCTTGGATTTCATCTGACAGTATGCAACAAAATAACCAGAAATTTGAAACACGTTTCATCAACACCATATCGACCCTCAGCCCATGGATTTCTAATTGCTCTGTGATTGAAACCTACTCAACCACAATCTGTCCACCATGGATTGAAAGCAGAGTCACAACACAAATCAATCCCCATTCAAAAAAAGAGGAAGCCAAATCACATCAAGCATAGTATGTAATGTTGAAACAAGATGACCATAATATTGTTTGTTATACACTTGGATCAATGTTGAATGAACACATTGGTGCAGGTACTGTAGTGGGAATGACTGGAGAAGAAGTCATTGAAGCAACCTACCCCATGGGCCATCAACAGGAAGTTTATGACGCTGAATTACTTGGTATTATTAAAGCTTCACAGAAATGCTTTCAGATCTGTCAACGTAATCACATCACCAAAAGACATATATTGATTGTCACAGACAATCAAGCTGCCATACGATATCTCAACACCTTCAAACCCACCCCTGGACAGTCTACTTCCTTGGCACCCTCCAATATCACCAATAACCTCCATGCACTCAAAACTACGATCACAGTACAATGGGTTCCTGGCCATACAGATGTACCTGGAAATGAGCTTGCTGATCAGTTGGCAAAACAGTCCACTCCTGAAAAACCACCCACCTACAATAATACCTCCATATCTTACCTCAAGTTGGTAACCTGAGCAGCAGAAATACAGGAATGGGGGGATGGGTGGATGAGGTATCCAGCAGAAGGAAAGAACTATATTGCAACGTTCCGTACTAAACCAGAGAATATTTTCACAAGTGGCAACCATCAGTTTGCATCCACTGTTACCCAACTACGAACCGGACATGGATACTTCTGCAGATACGGATACAAAATTCCCACTAATTCTGATGACACCCCTCACTGCCCATGTTGCTATGGAGGTCCCCAGTCACCAGAACATCTTCTTTCAAGATGCCCCATATACCAATGCAAACGACAAACAATGCAGAAAGTGATTGGAGTGGCACACCCTCACTATCTCTGGAAGCATCTTCTCCATACAGATAAAGCAATGCAACCTTTGAAACATTTTCTGCACGACACACATATAGCTAATTGAAAATGGTACCTGGGCCAATTCCGTAATGATGAACACCTTGGGCAGGTTAACATCCGAATTGCAGGCCTGGGAACTGTCAACAATATGATAGAGGAACATCAGAGTGAGAGAGGAGGGGATGATAATGATGAGGAAGGTGAAGCAGAGAGTTGAGAGAAGGAGTAAATAAGAATGGGGAAGGGAGGGGGAGGATAAACTCGGGGGGGAGAACCCACATGATATGCAGAACCAAGCCAATTGAGACTGACCGATATTCAACTATTGTATGAAATGTGTTACAGACCACTATGATTTATCGAAAATTTCTGTGTAACTAGAGCAGGGGTGAAAGGAGACTGCGGAACGGTGCTATATAGCCAGGGGTTTTTCGTTTTTCCATAGTTCGGTTTCCTTCGTTGTTTATGTTCTCAGATATTTGTTTGTTCATTACCGGCCATAACCTGCGTGCTGCATGCTGTATGATGAATAAATAAATAAAATAAATAAACAATAACCCCATCAAAGATGGTTATCATGCATCAAACAAGGTTGAATATATCCTGCAGATGTTGCGATGGCAAACACATCTTTTTCATATTCAGTTGAGAGTCAGCATTCTGCAGTATATGATTGAAGTTGCCCCACTCTCAACCAAGGCAGATACCTACAGACAGTTGCTTATAGAAGACTCTCCGTTGTGCGACAAACCAATACCAAGCCTCAACCGCCGCATCGATGGAGTGATGAGAAAGCGCAACACAATTGCATCTCTAGCATTTCCCAAAGACATCACTATATCAGAGTTCATTTAATCTCTGACATCATATTTTGCAGCGTTCCATATAGATCCGGATGCTAGCCCAGATCTGCAAGCCGCTGGGTCTCAAGAATCGTTGATTCTCCGTCAAAAGAGTCGCATAGCAAATGGTGTCACAGTCACTATACAGCAGTACAACAATCCTGATGCTGTAATAATTCAAAAAGCAAGATGCGTAGATTTATTTATTTATTTATTTATTCATCATACAGCATGCAGCCCGTAGGCTATGGCCGGTGAGGTACAAACAAATAACCAAGAACAAGAACATTATATGAAACCGAACAAAGGACAAACGAAAAACCCCTGGCTAGGTAGCACCGCTCCGCAGTCCCCTATCACCCCTGCTCTAGTTACAAAGAAATTTCAAATAAATCATAGCGGTTTGTAACACGCTTCATACAATAATAAAATATCTGTCAGTCTCATTCGGCTTGGTCCTGCATATCATGCGGGTTCTCCCCCTGGAGTTTACCCTCCTCCTCCCTTCCCCGTTCAAATTTCATCCTCCTCTCAACTCTCTGCTTCTCCTTCCTTTTCATCATCATCCTCCCTATCATCCCCTCCACTCTCACTCTGATGTTCCTCCACCCTGTCGTTGACAGTTCCCTGTCCTGCAATTCGGATGTTACCCTGCCCAAGGTGTTCATCATCACGGAATTGGCCCAGGTACCATCTTCGAGTGGCTATATGTGTGTCGTGCAGATAATGTTTCAAAGGTTGCATTGCTTTGTCGGTATAAAGAAGATGCTTCCAGAGGTATCGAGGGTGTACAACTCCAATCTCTTTCCGCATGGTTTGTCTTTCGCGTTGGTATAAAGGGCATCTTAGTACAAGATGTTCCGGTGACTGGGGACCTCCATAGCGACATGGGCAGTGAGGAGAGTCAACAGCATTGGTTGGTATTTTGTATAGGTAACTGCGGAAGTATCCATGTCAAGTTCGTAGTTGGGTGACAGTAGATGCAAACTGGCGGTTGCCACTTCTGAAAATATTGTCTGGTTTGGTACGAAATGTTCCAATATGGGTCTTTCCTTTCGCGGGATGTCGCATCCACCTATCCCCCCGTTCCTGCATTTTTGCTGCTTGGGTTACCCTCTTGAGGTACGATAATGAGGTGTTATAGTAGGTAGGTGGTTTTTCCACAGTGGACTGTTTTGCCAACTTATCGGCAAGTTCGTTTCCAGGTACATCTGTATGGCCAGGAACCCATTGTACTGTGATAGTAGTTTTGAGTGCATGGAGGTTATTGGCGATGTTGGAGAGTGCCAGGGAAGTGGACTGTCCAGGGGCGGTTTGAAAGTATTGAGACGTCGTATGGCAGCTTGATTGTCTGAGAAAATCCATACATGTCTTTTGGTGAGGTTATTACGTTGACAGATCTGAAAGCATTTCTGTGCAGCTTTAAGAATACCAAGTAATTCAGCGTCATAAACTTCCTGTTGATGGCCCATTGGATAGGTTGCTTCAATGACATCTTCTCCTGTCATTTCAACTACTGTTCCTGCGCCAATGTTTTCGTTAAACATAGATCCATCTGAATAACAAACAATATTGCGGTCATCTTGTTTCAACATTGCATACTGGGCTTCGTGGGCTTTGGCTTCCTCTTCCTTTGAATGAGGATTAATTTGTGTTTTGACTCTACTTTCAATCCATGGTGGACAGGCTGTGGTTGAATAGGTTTCAATCTCCGAGCTGTTGGAAATCCATGGACTGAGGGTTGATAAGGTTTGGATAAGACGTGTTTCAAATTTGCGGTTATTTTGTTGCATACTGTCCCATGAAATCCAGGGTCCGGTTGTGTTACTAGACTCTGGGGTTTCATGAAATGGAGGGAAAGTCAATGGACAACGTTGTCGGATTGGATGTATTTCGGGAAACGTAAGTATTCGAATTGCATATTTTCTTCGCATGTGATTAAGTCGAACAGCTACTGGTGGCAGGGCTGCTTCATTGTGTAGTGCTATTGTTGGGGATGTGCGGAAGGCTCCAAGGATGCCCCGAAGTGCCATATTTTGAACTGTTTCGAATTTCTGTTGATATGTTGCTTGGCCCATCCACCAGACTTCAGCTCAGAAGTCGCAGACAGGTACAACACATGCATTGTATAGTTGGCGACTGCACTGGGGGTTAGTCCTGATTCTGTATTGGCTAGTGATTTGAGGGCTCCAAGGGCTCTTTTGCCGCTTGCCGCCTTCAGCATGACATGGTGTTTGAAGTTGATTTTTCTGTCAAACCAAATACCAATCCACCTTACCACATCGGGGCCAATGCCTTTTGTGCCGGGGGAAATGGTAGTGCCATTGGGTAGGGTGATCTTTTCATCATCGGAGGTATCACCGTTTCGTTTATTGTGGAAGTGCATCATTTCTGACTTTGAGTCATCAAATCGTACCGCATTGATTTCTGCCCATTTGAAAGCTGTCCGTGCAGCCGCCTCGAGGTATCTTGCATTATAGGCTTTTGATTTGCTTCGAACAACAATTGCAACATCATCAATGTAGCTTGCAGTCCAGGAGCTGGGGTAATGGGTTGTGAGTTCGTAGAAGAGAGGACTGAGATAGAGGAGGAAGAGAATTGGGGATGCAGGTGATCCCTGAGGGATTCCTGTCCGGACGGGGCTGAGGTCTTCCTTTTGTCCATCAAATGCCAGTGCTGTTGTACGGTCGGATAGGAAGTGGTCGACCCATAATTGAATTGTGGTCGGGTAGCCCAGTTGTCGTAGTGTTTGGAGGTGACGGTCCTTGGATACATTGTCGAATGCGCCACTCACATCCATAAAGAGGGCAGTGGTGATTTCCTTTGCATGTTTTCCTTGTTCAATTTCATGTATAAGTGCCATTGCAGCATCTATAGCAGAGCGTTGTCTTCGTCCTCCTATTTGATCTTTGTGTAGCAGGTTGTATTTTTCAGCCATGTATGCAATTCGGTTTGCCATCAACTTTTCGAGGATATTCCCAAGGCAATTGAGAAGGGCAACAGGTCGGTAGGCCTTAGATATTGAATGATCAGGTTTTCCAGGTTTGGGTATAATCACAGTCGTTGCTTGTCGCCAACAGGTAGGGTGATATCCAGTGGTTCCAAGTATAGCAAAGAGACTGTTGAATTGTTTGGTGGCAGCTAGGTATGCTTGCCGGAGGCAGTAAAAGGGAAGCCCATCGGGTCCTGGGGCTTTACGTGGTGCAGAAGTAAAAATTGCTTGTTTGATTTCTGTTGGGGTAAATGTAACCCATGGCAGGGTTGGTCGATTGGTGATATCAGTTGGGGAGGGGGCTACTGGTGGGGGTGGGAACATGGTAGAACGGAATAATACTGCCTTTTCTTCAAAAGTTACAGCTGTTGTGTTGGAGAATGACAGGGGTGGTGTCCGTTGGGTTTTCCTGGGTTTGGTATAATGGAGGGCGGTAAATATCTCTGTGCCTTGCGTATTTGCTAAAAATTCAATCCACATTGTTGTCTTGGAGGTGCAGATATCCCGGAAATATTGGTTTCGAACAGCTTTGAATTTGGTGTGATCACTTTCAAGGCGGGTTTTCTTCCACTGCTTCTGGGCACGGTTCATCTGTGTTTGGGAGATTTTGAGTTGGGGTGTCCACCAACGTTTTGAATGTGTTGTAAGCTGGAGAACTGGGGTAGATTCCTTGACTGCATCAAGAATCATATCTCGGAGTAGTTCGGCTGATTTGTCAAGGTTTGATTCGGTTGGTTGTTCATGGAGGTATTGCCAGACCATTCGTGAGGCATGGGAGAGTGTATTGAGGGTTTTTGAGAATAAATCCCAATCTGTCTTATTCCAGTTGTATCTTATCGTGTTGGAGTCAGTGGTAACAAGTTCAGATTCTGCCAAGATATCAAAACGTATTGTTGCATGGTCTGAACCAGTTGATGCGTTGTCATCCACGGCCCAATTTGTAACCGAGTCATGGATGGCTTGTGAGGTAAAGGCTAAGTCGATAATAGAGGTTCCTTTGCCATTTCGGTAGTAGTATGTTGGGGTGTCTGGTTCATTGAGGAGGGAAAAGTTATTGGTTTCCATGATCTGAACAAGTTCGTCGGAGCGTTGGGTGTTTTGATTTGTGAATTCCACCATGTATGATTGGCATTCATATCACCAGCAATAATGCATCGTTCAGGCAATGGGATTTTGGTGAAGCTTCTTGGAATGGTGTAGAGATTAGATACGCCTTCATGTTCATTGTAAATATTGAAGACTGTGATTGGTGCAATTGAGGGGGTTGATATGTCAAGGACTTGAATATCAGGATCCTGGCTGATGTCGGTACGTGGGGAGCATTTAATATATCGGTTGTTTTTGGCCACATAGGCAATTGTCCTATTGTGTTTTCTTAAGTTTTTAGGTGGTATCAGTAGCTCAAATCCAGGGTGTGTTGTAATGAATGTATTGTCTGGGTTGAATCCAGGTTCTTGGAGTAAAAGAAGGTCGGCCGTTCCAACTGCAAAGTCAAGAAGGGTATTGATGACTAAGGAGGAACGGTTGCAGTTATGTTGTATAATTCAAATTTTGGTGGGTGAATAGAAAGGTTGTTTAGGCATGGGTGATGGTCGGGTGGTCTTTCATGAACTTGGCTCGTACCTCAGCACGTATGGCAGTAATTGTTGGGCATTTAGAATCGTCGGCCCGGTGATTACCCTTGCAGTTGATGCATTGGATAACATCATGGATGCACTGTTTGCCTATGCTGGGACATGATCCGCATGAGTGGGAGGTGGTGGTGTGAGGTTCTGCACATATATTGCAGATAGCTGATTGTTTGCATCGTAGGTAGGAATGGCCATATTGTTGGCAGTTGGTACATTCGTCAGTTGGTCGGGATGCCACATATCGGTCGGCTTTGCGGGTCCTGCCATCTACTTGTACCCCATGGTCTTGAATAAGTTGTGCTTCATGTTCAGTACGGACTGCGATAACCATGGTGGTTGCCTTTTTGTGTGGTCGTGTTTCTGGCTTCGTAAGAGATCGTGGTAGAGTGGTAAGCTTGATATGATTATTGTTCATCTCAATATCTTCTTTCAATAATTTCATTCCTGTTTCACATTCAGGAAACATTGTAATGTCAATGGAGTGGACCATCATTCGGATCCAGGTTTCTTGTTTTTTGAGATTTTGTGCTGTTGTATCAACTGAACGAACTGTTTCTTCAATAGCAGCCTCATGGGCTAGTACCAAATCCACAGGGCACGCATCTGCTGTCAGGAGGACAAGATTGTGCTTGTAGTTGGCAGAAACATGTCCAATATTGGCCAAAGGGTCTGCGTGGCATCGCCGGAGGGTGGCGTTGATCGCAAGCTTCAGTTGTGTAAGATCCACAGTTACTGGTTGATCACTGTGTCGCGCAATTACTAGTGTGCGTTGTTTTTTGGAAAGAGGACCGGGATTGAGAGTACGCCCATTCTTATCTTTGGGTGGGTCTTTCTTTGCGCACGCGGATGCAATTGCTGACCAGAGTGTGGGTTTGGGGGTGGTCCCTTCTGGGATGGCTGGAGTTAGTAGGTCTGATGGTGCTGGTGGTGCATCTTTCTTTGATGCTTGGATTTGTACAAGGTATTCAACTCGGTGTCCAAGGGTTGCAATGGTATTGAGGGCAATTTCGTGTTTGGTTTCCATTGAGGCTAACCGGGTTGCCAGTTTTCGGTTTTGGGTGGTGAGACGTTTGTTGATTTTGAGAATATCCTTGTGGAGTGGTTCAAGGATGGCTGCGAATACCTGATGAATTCTATCTTCATCTTCGTCATTTGCATTCAGCAGGTTGGTGGATGGGTCCTGAAAGTCTTCATCTTCAGAATCGTCATCATCGTCAGAACATTCGTCGTTGGCTTCAGTATCCCCTGGGGCATCTCCAAGTTCTAGATCTGCACTATCAGGGTTTCCGAGATGGTCTTGGTTGGTTGGTTGTTGAGGTGGGGAAGATGGTTGTAGTTGTTCAGAGGGTGTCCTGGGATGGATATTACCAATGGCCATACGGGTGCTTGAACGTGTACGAGGGGCATTGAGTGACGGGTATGGTGAGGTAGCTGGCAGTCGGCGAGAACTTGCCTGCTTGCCTTTCCTTCCTCGTTTGGATATATGGCCTGTCAGAGTGGTGTGTGTTACAGCAGGGGCATCGATTGCAGAGAGTCGGTCTGAACTGGGGTTTGGATAAAGGTGCATTCCATAAGTACTGGAAGTCCCAGGTGGGGGTGTTGGTGGTATTGGGGAAGTCATTGAAGACTTTAGAGGGGTTATAAGGTGCTAAATATGTTAAAGAAATATAAATTTTCTAGGTATTATAAATATGTATAAATCCGACGTTTGAGTGTTGATATAAATGGCCTCGGTACCACCTATTCCCTGAGGGGGTTAGAGCTTCACCTCTTTTGTCCTAGCAAGGTGTTGCAGCCTTGTACTAGAGCCTTTGCCTTCTCACAGCAGATACAGAGACACCCGTAGCGACAAGAAAACCTCTAGGAGGCCTGCTATGTGATGGGGCTGTAAAACCACTGCAAGAAAGGAAGTGCAACTTAACTCTGGAGGATCCACCCAAAGACTCAGGGGGTCAATGGCGGCAAAGTAGCCGGACGTTGTCGCCTACACCCGGGTAGGTCTGCTGGGCCCCGGTGGCGAATATGTTCCAATGGGGGGGAGTGGGAAAATGCGAAAAATGCGAAATATGCGAAAATGTCGAAAATTGAGCGTTGTGGAGTCAATTTTTGTCCGATCAAGTTGTGATTTCGGCAGGGTAGACCTGTGTGTGTGTGCAAGCTGTGTTCTTAAGGGCGTTTGAAACGATTAAAAACTGGTGGAAAAACGATGGAATTCGAAATTGTGTTTTTGACTTCGAGAATTTTTGGCCCAGGCAGTCTGGGGCTTGTAGGTAGGTGTAGATGATTCGTTCTAAAGGCTTTTGAGTGCGCTGAATCGATTGCCGTTGTCTGTTTTTGATTTGGAGTTGATTCCACTGAGGTAGAGGGGGGGTAGGAGCGAAAAAGCGACTTTTCGAGGATTTTTGGCCCAGACAGTCAGGGGCTAGTAGGCAGGTGTTGATGGTTCGTTCTAAGGGCTTCTGGGGCCGCTGGATCAATTGCCGTTGTCCGATTCTGATTTTCTTATCGTGTTGGAGTCTGTGGTAACAAGTTCAGATTCTCCCAACATATCAAAACATATTGTTGCATGGTCTGAACCAGTTGATGGGTTGTTATCCACTGCCCAATTTGTAACAGGGTCATGGACAGCTTGGGATGTAAAGGCCAGGTCGATAATGGAGGTTCCCTTGCAATTTCGGTAGTAGTATGTAGGGGTGTCAGGTTCATTGAGGAGGGAAAAGTTATTGGTTTCCATGATATGAACAAGTTCGTCGGCGCGTTTGGGTGTTATGATTTGTGAACTCCACCATGTCTGATGGGCATTCATATCATCAGCAATAATGCATCGTTCAGGCAATGGGATTTGGGTGATTTATTTATTTATTTATTCATCATACAGCATGCAGCCCGTAGGCTATGGCCGGTGAGGTTCAAACAAATAACCAAGAACAAGAACATCATATGAAACCGAACAAAGGACAAACGAAAAACCCCTGGCTAGGTAGTACCGCTCCGCAGTCCCCTATCACCCCTGCTCTAGTTACAAAGAAATTTCAAATAAATCATAGCGGTTTGTAACACGCTTCATACAATAATAAAATATCTGTCAGTCTCATTCGGCTTGGTCCTGCATATCATGCGGGTTCTCCCCCTGGAGTTTACCCTCCTCCTCCCTTCCCCGTTCAAATTTCATCCTCCTCTCAACTCTCTGCTTCTCCTTCCTTTTCATCATCACATCCCCTCCACTCTGGGATTTGGGTGAAGTTTCTTGGAATGGTATAGAGATTATATATGCCTTCATGTTCATTGTTACTATTGAAGACTGTGATTGGTGCTATTGCTGGGGTTGATATTTCAAGGACTTGAATATCAGGATCCTGGCTGATGTCGGTACGTAGTGAGCATATGATATAAGGATTGTTTTTGGCCACATAGGCAATCGCCCTATTGTGTTTTCTTAAGTTTTTAGGTGGAATCAGTAGCTCAAATCCAGGGTGTGTTGTAATGAATGTATTGTCTGGGTTGAATCCAGGTTTTTGAAGTAAAAGAAGGTCTGCCATTCCAACTGCAAAGTCAAACAGGGTATCGATGACTACAGAAGAACGGATGCAGTTGTGTTGTATAATTTGAATTTTGGTACATGAATAGTAAGGTGGTTTAGGTATGGGTGATGGTCGAGTGGTCTTTCGTGAACTTGGCTTGGGCCTAAGCACGTAGGGTAGTAATTGTTGGGCATTTAGAATCGTTGGCTGGGTGATTACCCCTGCAATGGATGTATTGGATAATATCATGGACACACTGATTGCCTATGCCGGGACATGATCTGCATGGGTGGGAGGTGGTGCTGGGAGGTTCTGCACATATTTTGCAGATAGCTGATTGTTTGCATCGTTGGTAGGACTGGCCAAATTGTTGGCAGTTATTACATTGGTTGGTTGGTTGGGATGCCACATATCGGTCGGCTTTGCGGGTCCTGCCATCTACCTGTACTCCATAGTCTTGAATATGTTTTGCTTCATGTTCAGTACAGACTACGATAACCATGGTGGTTGCCTTTTGGTGTGGTCGTACGTCTGGCTTCGTAAGAGATCGTGGTAGCGTGGTAAGCTTGATATGATTATTGTTTATCTCAATATCTTCTTTCAATAATTTCATTCCTGTTTCACATTCGGGAAACATAGTAATGTTAATGGAGTAAACCATCATTCAAAACCAGGTTTCTTGCTTTTTGGGATCTTGTGAGGTTGTGTCAACTGAACGAACTGTTTCTTCAATATCAGCCTTGTGGGCCAGTACCAATTCCACAGGGCAGGCGTCTGCTGTCAGCAGGACAAGATTGTGCTTATAGTTGGCAGAAACATCTCCAATATTGGGCACAGGGTCTGCATGGCAGTGTCAGAGGGTGGCGTTGTTTATTTATTTATTTATTTATTCATCATACAGCATGCAGCCCGTAGGCTATGGCCGGTGAGGTACAAACAAATCACCAAGTACAAGAACAACAAATGAAACCGAACAAAGGAAAAACGAAAAACCCCTGGCTAGGTAGCACCGCTCCGCAGTCCCCTATTACCCCTGCTCTAGTTACAAAGAAATTTCAAATAAATCATAGCGGTTTGTAACACGCTTCATACAATAATAAAACATCTGTCAGTCTCATTCGGCTTGGTCCTGCATATCTTGCGGGTTCTGTTGGAAATATTGGGATCGTGACTAGGATTAGTCAAGTTTGTATTTTCTTTCACATGTTTTCGGATGTTAAAGATAAGTTTAGAACGGACAAAAAGCCGCAGTATCACAAGCGCTTATCATAAAGATAGCGCTCGTACTCCTCATATTACAGATATTACGTAGTCATTAAAGACTCGTATTCTATATTCATTACAGGGTTGTATATGACTTACATTACACCACCGATTACGCCATCGATCACACCATCGATTACGCCATCGATTAAACTCTAGTAACTATGACTCATAGTTACCACACCATCTACGAAATGACTCCCTTTCCAGGGTCAACGCGATATCCATCAGCTTTTCTTTTCTGTTAGAACGAACGCTGGTTTATGTATAAAAGACGGTGGTTTCCCACCTCTGTAGATAGTTTTTTCTATATCGCAACATACAGTTAGATAGCAATACTACAGTTTGCCCTCTATTCTCCTGAAGCTTAACATCTTCCGACGTTCTTCCGCTTGATTCTATTCTCTATTATTTTATGACTATATTTTTTCTCGGAACTAGAGTCAGAATACACAAGACCCGAATCACCTTCAACTTTGGACGAGTTCAGTTTATCATCTCTCTTTCTATTCACGCAAGACTTAGAAAAGAGTACCGACCTCGTTCATCTCGATAGGTTATGAGCCCGGACAGCTAAATGTCAAGAGCCTACATCGTCTGTAACAACTGCAACGGTCTCTACTGTTACTGTTCCGACACGGATTTCGAAGTTAGATACACTTGGGGATTCGAACCTTTGACACCAGTCTCCTACCCTCCTACCATCCTTCACAATTCCATTTTAGGAACAGACGAAGATGGATATGTAGAATTCTGGTTCCACACCTTCGAAGAATTCACACCTGAAATACCAACAGTGTTTGTGCATCTTCGACACCATCATCTCACTTACGTCATTGCTCAGAGACACCTTGAAAACGGGTTGTAAATGAGCGATTCCGAAGAAGAGTACCCACAGCTACCTCCCAATATCTTCGCGGCCTCAGCAGGCTATTCACAAATTCCAATACCACCTTCATCACACCTTCCCTTACCCCAATCGCCCAACATGCCCGCATCAGGAGAAGCATCCGGCAAGCAACCTGAGTTTAGTTTTTCATCAAGAATCAAAGCAGACGTCATCGATAAACCTGCCAGTGTAAAACTTGACAACATCAAAGTACTTGAAGGACAGTCCAATTACAATGTGTGGGCGGCGACCATGGTTATTATTCTCAAAGGGATGAAGTGTTATGAAGTAGTGGTGGAAGGGTTAACACGTGCAGATGATACCGATAGAAAGGAAGTAGCAGCATACGATCATCTATGCTACCAAGCACAGACCATTTTCATCCAAGTGGTTTCCAGCGACATTCTCGAAAAAATTGTCGAACTTGGATCACCCCATACGATGTGGACATGGCTGCGCACCGAATATTACTGAGACACCGCTTACACATTTGTCTATCAAATCACAACCTTTACCTCCCTCTCCTCCTCCTATACAACCTCCTCCTCACTCTCTGACTTTATCACCAAGTTCGAAACAGAATGGCGCAATCTACAGAAACTTGCAAAAGCGTCAAAAGATACCTATCGCAAGAATTTTGCCGCCTTTCTCGACGAAGACAAAGCTAAGAGAGACTTTCTCCTCGGATTCCTTGTACAACATCATCAAAATGTTGTCGATAATCTCACAACAAAGGACGACTTAACCTTTGCCAATGTAAAGAAAAGACTCATCGACATGTCTCCTACAATCACTGGTTCCTCCGAAACAGCCCTCACAACAGTTCAACAATCAAAAGGTGGAAAAAACAAGAAAAACAAGAAGACCGAAAAGAAATCTGAAGTTAAGGATTGTACCTGGTGTGTAAAACATAACCCCGGAAAATCCACCGGTCATACTTGGAATGATTGTTTCCGCCTCAAGAAACACAATGAGGAAAAGAGGAAGGAAACCAAAGATACAAGCAAGAAAGAAGAAGCAAACGTCACTACCGAAACTCAACAAGTAAGAATCGAATCCTTCTATTTCGACACGGCCTGTACCTCACACATGACCCCTTTTCCAGACAGACTCCAAAACTTCAAAACATGTTCCGGGCTTGTAGAGTCCAGTTCAAAGCAACAAATGGAGATCAAGGGAAAAGGAGATATTGTGATGGACTGTGTTCTTAAAAATGGATCGATTTCAACTTTTTGCGTTCGCGATGTTCTTTATGTTCCTCAATTGGGGAAAGCTCTTATTTCTTGGAGAAAGTTACGAAACAGTTATAAAAAGGTTGGAGAAGGAGATTATATCTCGGTTATGAAAAACCATAAAACAATGTTTGAAGCAAAGTTTGACGGTCAATTGTTTTCAATACCTGAAGTGAATCATTCAGCTTTTGCTACTTACGAATTCTGGCATCAAGCTTTAGGACATACTAATTTAAATCCTAAACTGTACATATCGACCTACCAGCAAAACCTAAGGATTTTCACTGCGACTTTTGCACCCAAGCAAAATTAACCAAATCACCTCACCCTTCAACTGTCGATAAAAATCGAAAGAAGCTTGATTTAATTCATTCAGATCTGTCAGGACATTTTCAGTTTCCTCCTACGGAGTGTCTCTCTGCTACATCACCTTAATCGATGATGCTACTCGATACGCCTGGGTTAAGTTCATGAAAAAGAAGTCAAGTACTACACAAATTCTTAAAGATTTTGTTGCTGAACTAGAACTTCAATATTCAAAAACACCCAAAAGTTTTCGAACCGACAATGGTGGAGAATACGTTTCAAATGAACTGAAAGATTACCTAAGACAGAAGGGGATAGTTCATCAATTCACTCCCCCTTACTCTCCTGAATCAAACGGCGTGGCTAAAGACTCAACCGAACAATAGGAGAATCACTTCGAGCTATGCTTGAAAGCGCTCCTACGTACGACAAAAGACTTTGGGCAGAAGCAGTCTCAACTTCAGTATACCTCAAAAACCGACAACCTCATTCGGCAGTTAAAGATCAAACTCCTTATGAAGCCTTCCACGGTAATAAACCCTCGATCAAGCATCTTAAACCCTTTGGCAGTGAATGTTATATACATATCCCTAAACAGCAACGACTTGCGGGAACAAAACTTCAACCAAGGGCACAAAGAGCAATTCTCACTGGATACGCAAACGACGACCATCACTACAGAGTTCACCTACCTGAATCCAAACACACACTTGTCACCAATGATATCTTCTTCCCTCCGTCAAAGACAGAAGGGGATTCATCATACGATAAATCCTCATATGCAAAACTAAAATCAATACCTCGAACCTCAATTGAACATCGATCTGACAATGAAAAATTTCCTTCCGATGATATGTGGATAGCATGGATGGAACGGAATCCCTCAGAAACCAGAAAATTATTCGATCAAGGCAATGAAGACGTTATGAGATTAGTTGTACAACAATATGATCAAGGACAACGATCAGGATTTCTAGGCCCAGACTACTGGACATTCGAATTAGATGAAGATCAAGAATCAATTCACACTCCCCAACGACAAAGTCATTTCTTTACCGGACTTCCCGAAGAAGATCAAACTCAACCTCCCCCCTCGCCTCCTCAAGAGCAATACCACCACCAACTTCATGGTGGTGATAACTCTTCCACAGAGCAACAACAACAACTACAAGTTACCGATGTTGCTCAACAACACCCCACTACGGGTGTTACCCAAGAGCGGGTGACAAGTCAGACCTCCCAGAGAATGGTGGAGAATAGAAACTCAGAACGAGCAAGTTTTTGATAGAACAATGCGCGATACTGATGAAATATCTCTCTCCCTCGACTCCGAAGAAAGTTTATTCACATCAATACTTATTGAAGAACCTCAAACCTTTCGACAAGCCAAAACCTCACCAGATTGGTCGGAATGGAAAGTCGCAATCAACGAAGAACTTCAATCACTCAAAGACAATGATGTTGGGAAGTAGTACCCAAACCAACAAATCGCAAGATTGTTGATTCCCGATGGGTATTCAAGATCAAAACAGACGCCAGAGGAGAAATTCAACGATACAAAGCTAGACTAGTTGCAAAAGGATTTAGTCAAATTCACGGACCTGACTACGACGAAATCTTTTCACCTGTTGTTCGTTACGATTCCCTAAGACTACTGTTAGCCATTGCCGCCTGCAAAGGGTGGAAACCTCATCAACTCGACGTCAAGACAGCATTCCTTTATGGCATATTAAAGGAAGAAATCTATATGCATCTACCTGAAGGCAGCAGGATAGATGGAAAAGTCGCCAAATTAAAAAGATGTATCTACGGACTGAAACAATCACCTCGAGAATGGTACCATAGATTGGTTGAGTACCTAATCCCCTACGGTTTTGTTATCACTGCTGTTGATCCCTGTGTTCTCGTTCACGAATCAGGAGATCTATTTATTGCTATTTATGTGGACGATATTACTATGTATGGAGAAACCGGAGCCTTGAAAGATCAAACCATCGGAATACTAAAGAGTGAATTCAAAGTTAACGATATGGGGTTATTACATTGGCTGCTCGGAATCAACATTACATTTACAGATGCTGGAATCACTCTCTCCCAAACAGCATTCATCGAGAAAATACTGAAGAGATTTGGATTGAACGATTGTAAATCAGTTTCAACTCCTATCGACCCAAATCATAGGTTGACAAGGAACCTTGAACAAACTGATGATAAAACAATGAAATCATATCAACAAATCATCGGATCTCTCATGTATCTAGTTACTGGGACCAGACCTGACCTCGCATACACTATTACCCATCTCTCTCAATTCAATACAAATCCCTCCGTTGCACATATGGCCGCCGTCAAAAGAGTTCTTCGATACCTTCAAGGAAGCAAAGAGTTAGCCCCCTTTTATCCCTGGAAATCACCTCTCAAACTTACGGCTTATTCTGATGCATCGTATGGAAACGATCTCGACTCAAGAAGAAGCTTCTCTGGATATCTATTTCAACTTGGAGACTCGACAATCTCTTGGCGTTCTCGCAAGCAACGGTCAGTCGCAACTTCCACCTGTGAAGCTGAGTACATGGCCCTCTCCTTGACTACGAAACATCACCTCTGGTTACAACGAGGACTCAAAGAGTTGTTAAAAAACGATATTCCAAATGCAATTATGAGCGACTCAAATGCTGCCATCGACATTACGAATAATCCTAAGATCAACGACCGATCAAAACATATCGATATAGCCTATCACTTCACGCGAGAGCAAGTTGAAGCTGGAAATATCACAGTGTTATATGTTCAGTCTAGTGAAAATATTGCGGATATATGTACAAAGGGATTGTCACGAGAAATATTGGAACATTTATGTAAGAAGTTTTTCTGTACAAAATGAGAAGGGGTGTTGGAAATATTGGGATCGTGACTAGGATTAGTCAAGTTTGTATTTTCTTTCACATGTTTTCGGATGTTAAAGATAAGTTTAGAACGGACAAAAAGCCGCAGTATCACAAGCGCTTATCATCAAGATAGCGCTCGTATTCCTTATATTACAGATATTACGTAGTCATAAAAGACTCGTATTCTATATTAATTACAGGGTTGTATATGACTCACATTACACCACCGATTACGCCATCGATCACACCATCGATTACGCCATCGATTACACTATAGTAACTATGACTCATAGTTACCCCACCATCTACGAAATGACTCCTTTTTCAGGGTCAACGCGATATCCATCAGCTTTTCTTTTCTGTTAGAACGAACGCTGGTTTATGTATAAATGACGGTGGTTTCTCACCTCTGTAGATAGTTTTTTCTATATCGCAACATACAGTTAGATAGCAATACTACAGTTTGCCCTCTATCCTCCTGAAGCTTAACATCTTCCGACGTTCTTCCGCTTGATTCTATTCTCTATTATTTTATGACTATATTTCTTCTCGGAACTAGAGTCAGAATACACAAGACCCGAACACCTTCAACTTTGGACGAGTTCAGTTTATCATCTCTCTTTCTATTCACGCAAGACTTAGAAGAGAGTACCGACCTCGTTCATCTCGATAGGTTCTCCCCCTGGAGTTTACCCTCCTCCTCCCTTCCCCGTTCAAATTTCATCCTCCTCTCAACTCTCTGCTTCTCCTTCATTTTCATCATCATCCTCCCCATCATCCCCTCCACTCTCACTCTGATGTTCCTCCACCCTATCGTTGACAGTTCCCTGTCCTGCAATTCGGATGTTACCCTGCCCAAGGTGTTCATCATCACGGAATTGTCCCAGGTACTATTTTCGAGTAGCTATATGTGTGTCGTGCAGACAATGTTTCAAAAGTTGCATTGCTTTGTTGGTATAAAGAAGATGCTTCCAGAGATATCGAGGGTGTACAACTCCAATCTCTTTCCGCATGGTTTGTCTTTCGCGTTGGTATACAGGGCATCTTAGTACAAGATGTTCCGGTGACTGGGGACCTCCATAGCGACATGGGCAGTGAGGAGAGTCAACAGTATTGGTTGGTATTTTGTATTGGTAACTGCGGAAGTATCCATGTCCAGTTCATAGTTGGGTGACAGTAGATGCAAACTGGCGGTTGCCACCTCTGAAAATATTGTCTGGTTTGGTACGAAATGTTCCAATATTGTTCTTTCCTTTCACGGGATGTCGCATGCACCAATTCCCCCATTGCTGCATTTTTGCTGCTCGGGTTATCCTCTTGAGGTACGATAGTGAGGTGTTATAGTAGGTAAGTGGTTTTTCCACAGTGGACTGTTTTGCCAACTTATCAGCAAGTTCGTTTCCAGGTACATCTGTATGGCCAAGAACCCATTGTACTGTGATAGTAGTTTTGAGTGCATGGAGGTTATTGGCGATGTTGGAGAGTGCCAGGGAAGTGGACTGTCCAGGGGCGGGTTTGAAAGGGTGGCGTTGATGGCGAGCTGGAGTTTTGTAAGATTGGCAGTCACTGGTTGACCACTGAGTGGGCCAATGACTAGTGTGCATTGTTGTTTAGTGAGAGGATGGGGATTCAGTGTACGCCCATTCTTCTCTTTTGGTTGGTCTTTCTTTGCGCATGCTGATGCAATTGCTGACCAGAGTGTGGGTTCGGGGGAAGTCCCTTCTGGGATGGCTGGAGTTTGTAGGTCTGGTGGTGCTGGTGGTACATCTTTCTTTGAAGCTTGGATTTGTACAATGTATTCAACTCAATGTCCAAGGGTCGCAATGGTATTGAGGGCAATGTCGTGTTTGGTTTCCATTGAGGCTAAGCAGGTTGACAGTTTTTAGTTTTGGGCGGTGAGATGTTTGTTGATTTTGAGAATATCCCTGTGGAGTGGTTCAAGGATGGCTTTGAATACTTGATGAATCCTATCTTCATCTTCGTCATTTCGATTCAGCAG
>WHVE01001298.1:0-19099 GCA_015178995.1 Trichophaea hybrida
CCAATCGACGACTATGAAATAGCAAGTGATCAAAAACAAGAGACACAAGTACAGACGTTAGATGGAGAGTTACCAACGGAGAGTAGCAGTGAAAATATTGCAGATGATTGGTGGAACCAACTGGAAAGTTCCTCAGACTAAGAAAGTAAAGTGAGTACGGACCAAGGAGTGTTGATTGAATACGCCAAGGAATATGGAGATTAGGCGGGAGAAAGCCTTTATATTGTATCCAGTTGTAACCTTGAGAATTCTGGAAAGGATAAAACCGCTGGTCAGTAGTTGTGTATTAATAAACACAAAAGAAATAACACCCCTATCTACTTACAAGGACCTGTTATAGCCCAGTCATTGACGAAAGGATGGCTATAAAATGCAAACAACACCCTACAGAGGAGAAAGGCTTCAACAAGCGACAAGATACAAACAACGACTTTGTCTTTTATGAGGTCAAGCAGTTGCACAAAATTACACAAACAAGAATCGGAAAAAAACTAATTTAAATATTTTCTATAGACCATGAGGATAATTCAGGAACAAGTAAGCAATTCCCCATTCATGCAATGTTAGATCTAGGATCTATATCTTTCACCATATCATCGGAATACACAAAAGCATTTAAAGTGCCTGTACTATGAAGAGAACATGAAATCAGAGCAAAGGATTTTGGTGGAAATAAGGTAAGTCTCCCAGAAATGTATACTATTTCGCTAGGATTAGCATTCGGAAACCATCGATCACTCAAAACTTTCAAAGTCATCAAAATGCAAGCAAGTTAAGCCACTTTAATACCAGCGTAGTATCTGGAAAAACACAAAGTACAAGGAACAACCTACAGACACCTTCATATCACAGAGTGTGGAAATGAATGCCACATACACGGCAAACACCATCCAGAATGGGAAATCACTTACCACGACAAAGTAATATTTTGAAACGATAAAATTGTCATTGAATTGGTGATAGTCAGTACGATAAAACAATCAGCCGAAAAACACCTGCCACAATATCACCAGTGGCTACTTTCATTCGATTCACACGAATCTGAAACACAACCTCAACATGGACCCCACAATTACGAAATTAACTTCAAAACAACAGATGATCAGGTAAAAGTGGGACCTATTTATTAACAATCAAGAGAGGAAGAAAGATTACTTCGGGAATACATCCTTAAAATGATAAAAGAAGGAAAGATACAACCATCTCAGGGTCAAGCAGGTAGCCCTATTCTATTCGTATGAAAATCTAATGGCCGTGGCCTGCGTTTTTGTGTAGACTATTGACATCTCAACAACTTGACAGTAAAAGACAAAACAGCCCTACCACTAATGGACGAACTACAAAACAGAATGAATGGAGCTATCTATATAACTAAGCTCAATATGAAATCAGGATATCACCAAATTCGAATGGCAAAAGGACACAAATGGAAAACACCTTTCCAAACAAAGTTCGGTTGATATGAATATACGGTAATGTCTTTTGGATTAATGAACGCACTGGCAACCTTTCAGACATGGATGAATGGTATCTTATAAGCATTTTTGGGAAAAGACGACAATGTTACAGTCTATTATATCGATGATATCATGATAGCTACCAAATGAACCAAGGAGAAAAACCACAAATATGCCTGAAAGATACTACAAGTCTTTCAAAATAATGAGTTAGTAGTCGAAATTGACAAGTGTGAATTTGATCAACAAGAGGTTGAATTCCTAGATTTCCTATTTAGTAGGAAAGGATTGAAAATGTCACTGAGCAGATGCACAGTAGTAACCAGTTCGCCAATACCAAAAACACAGAAGGAAGTTCAGATCATATTGGGACTCTGGAACTTTTACCAAAGATTCATCAAAGAATATGCCGGAATAGTTATCTCCATCACAGATATATTTAAAAGAGATGGAAAGAACTTTGTCTTTGGAGAAGCACAAAAAGCAGCATACTATTCAATATATATGTTATTTTCTCAGGAAAATACTCCCATCCATAAATTTTATGAATAAGATAGACATGCAATAATTGAAACTGATGTATCAGATTATGCGATGGATGCAGTGTTATCTCAGAAATTTCAAGACAGCAAGCTATATCCAGTAGCCTTCATATTCAAAAAGTTTTCGCCGGCAGAACTTAACTATCAAATACACCACAAGGAAATGTTAGCCATTGTCTATGCATTGGAGCAATGGATATGCAATTTACAGGGAGCAACTCATACAACAATCATCTACTCCGATGACTAGTGTTAGCAACGGGTCCGGGTTACCCGCCCTCGGTCCGGTTCTGGAACCGTACTAAACCTGACCCGGACGTAATTTCCGGTTCCAAACCCGGAACCGAACCGGCTGACCCGCGGGTTTTACCGGGTTTAGTTAGACCCGCCGGGTCTTACCTGCGGGTTCTAAAAACGGGTTCTTCTGAATTTCATGAATGGAAAGCATAGCGCATGCGTCTAGTGGCATTTCACGCTTTCTGCCCAGTTTTTCATTGTATAAAATCAATTTCAATATGGTGATCTTTTCATTACTTATGTTTTCAGAGATAGCATTAGTGCATCATTGAGAACTTTTTAATAGGCAAAAGCAGTCAGAAGTTAGAAAATATGAACGCAGCACATATAATCCCTCGCACTAGAGGTGTTGTGCGACCAAAAATCGTTGACGCTCCGTTGACGCTCACTTTGAGTCATGTAGCCTGTGTATATGGTCGCGGGCAAATAGCATAATCACCCATAGAAAATGGCATTCGTACTTATTTGATTATAATATGTCCTGCGATACCGATAAATTGTGATTTAACAATTGCTGATACCCACTTTTAGAGAGAGCATCGGTGTATCATACAGAATTGTTTAGTCGATAAAGGCAGTCAGATATTCGAAAATATGAATGTAGCACATGTAATCCCTCGTACTAGAAGTGTTGTGTGACCAAAAATCGTTGACGCTCCGTTGACGCTCACTTTCCGTCCCGTAGTCTATGCGTATGGTGCAGCACAAAAATCAGAATCAAGTGTAATAAATGGCGTTCGTCCTTATTTGATGATGATGCGTCTTGCGATACCAATAAATTGTGGATTAATAATTGCAGATACTCATTTTCCGAGATAGCATCAGTGCATCATTAAGAACTTTTTAGTCCATAAAGGCAGTCAGAAAATAGAGAATACAACGTAGCACATATAATCCCTCGCGCTAGAGGTGTTGTGCGACCAAAAATTGTTGACGCTCCGTTGACGCTCACTTTCGGTCCCGTAGTCTATGCGTATGGTCCAGCACAAAAATTAGAATCAAGTGTAATAAATGGCGTTCGTCCTTATTTGATAATGATGCGTCCTGCGATACCGATAAATTGTGGTTTAATAATTGCAGATACTCATTTTCAGAGATAGCATCGGTGCATCATTGAGAACTTTTTAGTCGATAAAGGCAGTCAGAAAATAGAGAATACTAACATAGCACATATAATCCCTCGCGCTAGAGGTGTTGTGCGACCAAAAATCGTTGACGCTCCGTTGACGTTCACTTTCAGTCCTGTAGCCTATGGTATGGTCCAGCGCATATATCAGAATCCATCATAATGAATGGCGTTCATCCGTATTTGATGATGATGCGTCCTGCGATACCGATCAAGTGTGATTTAATAATTGCAGATACTCATTTTCAGAGATAGCATTGGTGCATCATTGAGAACTTTTTAGTTGATAAAGGCAGTCAGACAATAGAAAATACGAACATAGCACATAAAATCCGTCGCGCTAGAGGTGTTGTGCGACTAAAAATTGTTGACGCTCCGTTGACGCTCACTTTCGGTCCGGTAGCCTAATTGTATGTGCACCCACAAGTAGGTTATTCATTCATAAAGATGGCTTTCATGCTAATTTGAGAAGAAGGTGCCTTGCAATATGAGCTTTGTCAGTTAAAATTAAATTTTCGATAAATATGGACAGCACTCCAATAATACTAACGTTGCACACTTCACAGATTAAATTGCATTTCATTCACAATTATATTGCGAGTCTTGACAGCTGAAACTTTTAAATAGATTGGATATCAAAATTAAATGTCCCCATAATAATAATGCACATAATATCCAAAAAAGTCGCTGCAAATTGAAGCTTTAAGTATGCCCAATAAAACCACTTGTCTATTCACTTAAATTTTCAATTGCTTCATCAGTGCTGCCATTCTCTGTGAAATAGATATTAGTAATTTTTCATATGAAAGGTGGGAGTGCATACGTGATTCATCGGTGCCATCAGTACTGGAGTCACAAAATGGTAGGCGTCATCGTCTTCTGCTTCGTCTTCTGAATCTTCGAGCGGCGTAAATTCGTTCAAAAGGCTGAGATGAGCCAATCTTTCAGGACTAGGTCGTGCTGCAGGGGTACTGTAGTAGTGGAAGGTTTTGTGCTTTGCGCCTCCAGCAAGTGTAAGGATTTCGAGCAACCTTATTTTGGCATATAAGGCAGCCAGTCAAGTGATTATCATAGATCATGGATGGATGCTTTTCAATGACCGCCTTCACACTCTTATGGCCTGGCAACTCAACACCCCGTCTCTTTTCTTCTCGAATTTCTGCCCGCGGCTTTTTAATCAAATTCTTCGTTTCCTCGATTCCAGCGCGCGATATGCCATGTTTGGCCATATTGACCATGTTGAGCGCGATGCGCATGTCTGCCTGCTCGAGCTGTACACGCCCACCTTGCCTGGCCATGGTTGCAGACATGTTAAAAACCTATTATCATTCAGTTGCTGCTGTGAAAATTTAATGGTGAGCAATAGAACTTACTTCAATCATATACTCTTCTGTGGCTTCCTCTAACGCTTTTAACGAAGCTCTTGTCCATTCTCGAGGTCGTTTGTCAGAAAATTCGTCTGCAAAAACTCCGGAGTTGACAACATCATGGTGTTCAATTTCACGGACTGTTCGGACGAATGCCTTGGTAGACCACGGAGGGTTGCCTTTGCGGCTCTGGTTGAACTGCTCACGTAATTCTGAACGAATGGCAGCTAATTGAATTTGATTAATTGACTGTCGTTCTTGTAGATTATATAACTCACATCCGATTGCATGGTTTTCCCGGTTTTTCTTGGCGCCAGTTTTGCGTACAATTTTCAACTTTTCGTCCTTATGCATATTTCTCGTTGCAATATCGGCGGCTATTCGGTGAGGATTCTGTGCACGTCGTTGGAGCAATGTTTGATTAATTGATGTATTCACAGTAGAGGCGGGCGTGCGTGTGGATTCACTCCCGGCTACACTGCTAGAAGCAGGTTGTTGTGGTTCAGCCATTACTTGAGGTTATTGTATGTGAAGAGAGAAGAATTTGAGTGTGGAGAAGAGGGAGAACCTGAAGAATATATAAGAAATTCTGCGAAATTCAAGTCGAATCGACATTTTGAGCGGTCATTATATATATTCTAGTATTATAGAATTTCACGATAGACCCTGCTGTATGGCGGCAGATTTGCAAGGATGTTGGCCTTATACATACCCTGTAATTGTTGGTAATAATAAATAAAAATGAACGGCCGGCAATATAATGTTTTTGTCACAGCTGCCGATTGTTGTATGTTCAGTGTAATAGCTGTTAAAACTGAAGTGATGTCATGTGAAACCGTTTCTGCGGTTATGTTGAACGGATGTTGCCTTGAGGTTGAACGGATGTTGCCTTGAGATTGAACATAGTATAAAATCATTCCAGCTCTAGCGCCTGCTGTTATTATTATTTTAGCTGTCAAACTAGATCGAACCTACAACCATAAAGACCACCTTTCCCCCACCGTCCAACTGCCATCATCTCCAAAAACAAAGTCCACACGAACCACACGAAAGAGCAACAAATATGGTCTACACACCAAAAAAGAATTTTCGAGACTCCCGGCTGGCAAATACGGCAAATCAACAATACGCGCTACAAAACGACGTCATCAAGCGAACCAAGGCAAGACTGGTGTCGAGGCAGAACGGGTCCGAGCACTTGGCGCTTTGCGTAGTCTCCGTTCCAAAAAACGGCGCCAGCGGAGCGCAGACCGGAATCAAACTTTGTGAGCAAGGAAGCAAAGGAGAAGTGGATTGAGGAATTTGTGGAGAGTGAAACAGCAGCAGCAAGAAAGAGGGTTGCGGAAGCGGAAGCAGCGGTAGAGAGAGAGCAAGATACTATGTTGAAAAGAGCGGTGGCTGATACAACTAAAATGACATTTGAAGAGATGTTGGAAGCAATTGGAGATAGTGTTGATGATGTTGCAACTTCAGATGAGGAAGATGATGAAGATGAGGAAGAAGATGGAGAGGACAATGAGTATGCAGAGCTGAGTGATGACGACGAACCTGACTGGGTGGTTGGCACAATCAACAAATCAGTGCAGGAACGGCTGAACACCTTTCGCACGAATCGAATGAAGCTCGAGGAATTGACAACTCCGGGATGGGCAGATGCAGAAGATTACTTTCGCGAGCGGGACAGAAAGTACGGCACTGCTGAATTGAAGGTTCCGGCGGTGTTAACTCCAAACACAATTTCAAATCCTGCCACTTCATCTATGGCCCAACCACCCTCTCCTCCGGGAACTAGTCATTTGCTATTAGGAATTGGAAAGCCTGTTGAATTCACGCCAGTCGAAACAGTTGAATCAGTACGAAATTTTCCCTCGTATGCCTTGTCCCCCACTAATTGTTATACAGATGTCTGAACATATGGGTACGGAGCATGATGGCCGTAAGCATAGATCATCATATAGTCATGGATTGTCATAATGCTATTTTCGACAGTTTTTTAATCCTAAATGCGGTTTTAGTCCTATTTTTGTATTTGTTAGTTTTTTATGATTTCTGTGACACCTGAAAAAATTGTCTGTGCATGTGCAGGGATAGAACCGGACGTATAAACTTTGACCACGCCAGATATGCGAGATACACCGCCTATCAGCTTGCTTATATTGAGAATAATTATTTTAAGTATGAGAGTAAAAACTTAATTGATACATAATATGCCACCTGAATTTTACATCATTGTTGTTATATTTGTCTCACTAGTTGCGGTCTGATCACAAGATGATCCAATTTAGAAGACAGCCGTTATCAATGATTTAAATGAAACTCCAACTGCATAAGCTGCCGCTCAGGCCCTGTACACATGATGGCGATCTCACAAAGACCTCATGGATGACCATGAATATTTGGCACAACCAGCTGAATGACGAAAGTGGGCTATTTATAATACACACTCACGTCATTACCATTATGCCGCGCAAAGCCGGTCGAAAGCGAGATAATACTACCAAATATATTTCAACAGCTAGGCAAACTGTCCATCAAATGTCAAATACTAGTACCATTATGCATAGAATATAGTCATATTGAAACAGGTATTATAACTGCTAATAAATAGATAACAATATCATTATCGAGATATCAGTTGTAACCGATTCATCCAAGTAGCCACTGAATTGAACGAATTAAATCACGATTTATCTGTATCGCGAGATACAATCTTGTCAAATAAGCACAAAGTCAGCTTTTACAATCAAATAGAGTGCAATGGTGCGACAAGACACGTAGGCTGCAGGAGTAAAAGTGAGCGTCAACGGAGCGTCAACGATTTTTGGTCACACAATATTGGGCACGGGAGGGAATGATGCAGTGCATTAGTGTTATCAGAGTATTGGCTGCCTTTATGACAAGCAGTGGTGTGCAATTTATCCGAGTACGTCTAAATGGATGGAATTAAATCACGAGTTTCTGTATGCGAGGTGTATTCCTGTCAAATATGCAGGAAAGCCAACTTTTACGATCAAAGACAGTGCAATAGTGCGACAAGACACGTAGGCTGCAGGAATAAAATAAGCGTCAACGGAGCGTCAACAATTTTTGGTCACACACTATTGGGTACGGGAGGGAATAGATGCAGTGCATAGTGTTATCAGAGAATTGGCTGCCTTTATCGATAAAGCAGTGGTATGCAATTTATCTGAGTAACGTCGGAATGGAAGGAATTAAATCACGACTTATCTGTATCGCGAGAAATAATCCTGTCGAATAAGCATGAAAGCCGGCCTTTACAATCATATAAAGTGCAATCCAGCGATATGACATGTACGCTGCAGGAGTAAAAGTGAGCGTCAATGGAGCGTCAACAATTTTCGGTCGCACAACATCTCTAGCGTGTGAAGTTTTGTAAGCTCTATTAGTTTAATTGCAGTTTTGACTGTCTTTATCGGTAAATCGATTTTTACTGATGCACTCGAGCAACCTTGGTAACCGAGCTTGGAGACATTAAATACGATTAATCCGTATTGCATGGCATATTCTTATTGAATATGTGTGAAAGTCTGCCATTACAATCATACCTATTGTTTTTGCACAATATGACACATAGACTGCAGGACTAAAAGTGAGTGTCAACGGAGCGTCAACGATTTTTGGTCACACAATTTTGAGCACGGGAGGAACAGATGCATTGCATTAGTGTTATCGGAGTATTGTCGGCCTCTATCTAAAAATCAGTTGTAAGTGATTCATTCGAGTAGCCACTGAATTGAACGAATTAAATCACGATTTATCTGTATTGCGAGGTATATTCTTATCAAATAAGCATGAAAGCCCGATTTTACAACCAAATAGAGAGCAATTGTGCGACAAGACATGTAGGCTGCAGGAGTAAAAGTGAGCATCGACAGAGCGTCAACGATTTTCGTTCACACAACTCTCTAGTGCGTGGGGTTTTTTCGGCTGCACTAGTTTTATTGTAGTTTTGACTGCCTTTATCGACAAATGATTATTACTAACATACTGTCCATTATTTCTTCCTACGAACGGTCTGTTGATGCAGGTATATAAGACATCCACAAATCATTGCATAAATCAATATTTTTGACGGCAGTACAGTTTGAAGTCCTTCATATTCTGCTTTAATATTCTCTTCAAACGCTTCTTCAATGGCTGCTGCAAAGTGCATTGATACATCCTCACTCGAAATAATGTACTCCACAAAGGAAGAACGTGTGTTTATACGAGATTTGACTGATGAAATATTGCAAATGGTGTTCGATAAATGGTGGACCTCCATGAATGTGGAAACAAAGACTACAATTGTGTGGAGCGGCTCCCGGCATGCAGCGGCATGGCGATTCTACAAACATTGCGCAAAAACCGAAAATGGCTGCCCCGGCGTCATTTGTATCGTTTGTCACACAGTTCTGGTACATCCATCGAGAATGGAACAAGTACTATGGCGAAACACCTCCAATCAAAGACACACAAAGCAGAGCTGAATAAGTTAACAGAATCAGACGTTTCCTTATTGACAGATACAGCTGGTGATGAGCAAGCTTTAGCTGTACTGAAGAAGAAAGGCAGTCAGGGTGTTATGGTGGCAAGTAGTTCCCATCAAACACAGGCTGATTGAAATCGCTGACCATACTGACAATTTTAACAGATAGAACGTACAAAACTGGCAGATAATGACTTTACAACTCTTGAATTCAACCAAGAAACCTGGAACCGCTATTTGATGCTAGGATTTGTTTCTGCTCACATTCCGTGGAACGCTATAACGAACCTGGAGTTACGACGAACGTTCAATGCGTTACGATGCGATTTGATCCTTCCCTCTGCCAGTACTCTCAGTAATATTTGCCGAAGAGAATACTCCCTCACAATTGATGCAATCAAAAAGCAGTTGCCAACAAAAAATAAAGTCAGTGTAGCGTTAGATGGATGGACATCAACCAATAAATTGGCGATTGTGTCGGTCATTGGCTATTATATAGATCTCAACTGGTGCCTTCGAGAAGTACAGCTTGCATTCGATGAGGTTTGTGGCCACTTGGTTTTGATATTTTGTACCGCTGACAAACAACTATAGGTTAAAGGCAAACACACAGGTGAGCGACTGGCCGAGCATTTGAAGGAGTACTTGAGCGTTTGGCCTTACAGACGGTCAATTGCTCGGTATAACCACTGATAACGCCTCATCCAATTATTCAATGACTCAGGAGCTACAATCGACACTCGAAACCTCTGGAATTGAATGGTCGGCATTACGAAACCATATACCATGCATGGCGCATGTCATTCAGCTTTCTTTAGGGGCATTTATGAGTAGTCTGGGGGTGAAAGGGCGAACGAAGTCATGGGAAGCAAATGAGCGTGACGAGCAATTTGGAGAAAATGAGAGCGCGGCATTAACTAAAAGCCAAAAGCTGCAGAAGTCCGGAAATGCAAGAATCTCTAAGGTAGCAGCCATGACGCCTGGATTAGCTAAGATAATTGAAAAGGTAGTTACTGCATGTTATCTACACATTGATTCTGAATACTGACTTTTGAAATAGCAGAGAATGCTTGCGGTATTGATTACTCTGACTCCTGGAAGACGTAATGAGTTTCTCAACTGCCAGAAATCCAAAGTCAGAATTGCAGTACTGCCTACCATGGATGTAAAAACACGGTGGAATTCAACTCTGGAATTACTAGAGCGGGCGTACAGATTGCGAGAGTTTACACGCGAGTGGCTTAAAAATCCTAATTACGTGATTACGGCCTTTATTTACAACTGAAGACGAATGGATTATTGTCAAATACGTAATGGAGGTGCTGAGACCATTTCGTTACTGGACACTTTGGATGTCGAAACGGCGTACAGTCACCTTACACCATGTCATCACGATATACAATGATATATTCGATCATCTAGATGGCGTAATGCGTGCTTTGGCAAAGAAGAAAACTCAGTGGAAAGAGGATCTATACTTTGCTTTGAAGTTTGCACGCCAAAAGCTGTCCAAATATTACTCCGAAGTAACACCAGAGACAGGCATGCTCCTCATTGCAGCACAAATCCTCGATCCTTTTCGGAAGTTGCGATCATTTCGGAAGTGGGACAAGGCTATGGATGTTAATCCTGAGGATGAGGGTTCCTTCACTGCCCAGTACAAGGATGCATTCATAAAATATGTGGAGCACGAATACTGCACCAAAAACCAATTTAAGACCGCCGGAAAACCTCAACCAGTACCGAATCATAACTTATTCGCCTCCATGGCAGTGTCGGGGCCAGGTCAATCGACTTATGATCCATATGATTTGTCCAGTGATGATGAGTATTTACACCTGCAAACACGGCGGAATGTACTCCCGGGCGTAGCGATCGCGCAGCACGTTTATTGACGGCCACTACACTCTATTTGAATTCACACCCGAGATACCTAAAAATTGGGGACAAATTAATCCCAATCTTAATGATTATCATTCCAACCCCACCGAGATTAGCAGGGCTTTCTGGATACCCGACGTAACCGATTGGTGGCACAGCAAAAAAGATGAACACGAAGTATACCGATCTAGCCAATATAGCACGGGACATCTTCTCAATCATGCCACAGGGGTTGGAGTGGAAGCCAGCTTTTCACTTGGCCGAGATGTCATAGGGTGGAGGCAGTCAAAAACTACGGGTGAAACAGTTCGAGAAAAAGTGGTTGTTCGGCAGTTTGCGAGAAGTAATCTCAGTCTTTTGGCCGGTGATACATCACAAATAGATTCATCAATATCTGATAAC
Organism: Trichophaea hybrida; assembly: GCA_015178995.1. Classification (NCBI taxonomy): domain Eukaryota; kingdom Fungi; phylum Ascomycota; class Pezizomycetes; order Pezizales; family Pyronemataceae; genus Trichophaea; species Trichophaea hybrida. Next base: position 11,562 of record WHVE01001298.1, read on the forward strand.
GATTCTGAAATCAAGAAAGACGCTGAGGAAAGAAAGCTGCATCGGATGGCCAAGGTTCATGACTTTTGGGAGATGTGGCAGGGCAGTGAACACCTACGCGCAACTCAGAAGGCATCACGCGCCCAGAATAAGCAAATGACTGCCATGGGTTACATTTCAGACACTGAAGAGACAGTTAAAGCATCATGGTCAGCTTTTGAACATGATGGTGTTGCAGCTTTCAAAATGACTGAAAAATCTCCACTTCCACCGTCCTTATCACAGATCGACCTCCCTGGTGGCAAAACCAAAGTTCTCAACATCCAACAAATACGTAGGATCAATCGCCATCCTACCCAAAGTGATGATGATAGTTCTTCCAAAACGAATTCTGATACTGATGATTGGCTCCATTGGAACAGTGACTTGGACGATCCAAAAGATGATGAAAACGATGGAGAGGCTGACGATGAAAACGATATGGATATATGCAATGAATCTGATGTGATTGATGAGGCAGAACAGCCATATATACATGCTGCCCCTAACATTGCAGGCTTTATCAGGCCAGTTCGAAAGTCCAATCCCACAGCAACTCTGATTGTTATGGACCCTGCGCCCGTCAACATACAGCAAAAACGCAATAAGAAAGGGAATATACAATGGTAGAGCGGTGATCATTATTTTATATTTCTTTTGGTTTTCTGTTTCTTGTAATGGAGCATAGGTATCTTTATTTTGCAATTTTCTTGGTCACTATTGAGAAATGTTTTATATTTCATGCATATATAATGAAATGGCTGTTAAGACAGTATATTAGAGAAACGCAAATGCTAGGCCCATTGTGATATTATTTCCGCATTTTTCAAGTGAATTTTAAAGGTAAGATTAAATAGATATGAATAAAATGTGCGAAAGCTAGGCAATAATATGATAATAGAAATTATTGATACTAAAATATTTGTGGTAATTGACACATACTACAACATACTGGAATTTACTACAACTTAAATGTAAACATAGTTTTGGCCGTCTTTGTTCTTGTTACAAAGTTAAACTACCAGATTATGATACATATTTAATAAATTGTAGTTATAATATTGAATTTAACTGAAGCGAGTTTAATGACGGGCAAAATTGCAAACAAAAATCGCTCATTCGATTCAATTGAGAATATCAAAAGTCGCAGGTGCAATAGTATGAACCCGCTTTTGGACCCGTCTAACAACCCGGGAATTTGGGCAGTTCCAAAATGTGGAGTCAACCCGGACCGTTCTTTCTGGTTCAGTTCTACTGAGGACCCGAACCGTTGATTTGGAAACGGGTCGGTTCCAACCCGGACCCGACCCGGAGGCTCCGGGTTGGAACCGTTGCTAACACTAGTTACAAGTGGTGAAGGAATGGATCGAAAAGAACCAGTCGAAGGGATTTATCAGATCATCGTCATCACTATGTGATGTGCCAGTACTATTCGCACCCAAACCTCATGGAGGCCTCAGGTTATGTATGGCTTATAGAGGCCTAAACGAGGAAACAATCCAAAATTGATACCCCCTACCACTCATTCAAGAGACCTTACTGTGGTTATGGAATGCCAGATGGTATACCAAGTTGGATGTTCGAGATGCCTACAATATGATCAGAATTGCGGATGGGGACGAATGGAAGACAGCATTCCGAACCCGCTATGGTCTATTCGAATTCCTGGTTATGCCATTTGGACTCACCCACGCACCAGCATCTTTTCAGGAATTCATCAATGACACACTTCGACCTTTTCTGGACATCTTCTGCATGGCATTCCTGGACAACATTCTTATCTACAGCAACAGTCTGACAGAACATCAGGAACATGTCAGAGCGGTGATGTCAACGTTGAAGGAAGCTGGATTATATTTAAAAGCCGAAAAATGCGAATTCCATCAACATGAAGTCAAGTACCTAGGACTAATAGTCGGTGTCAAGGGAATCAGAATGGACCCAAAAAAGGTAACAGTGGTCAAGGAGTGGGAAGCACCTGGCAACCTCAAAGAGGTTCAAGCATTCTTAGGATTCGCCAACTTCTATTAAAGATTCATCAGGAATCACAGCAGGGTGGTCCAACCATTGACAAAGCTAACGAAAAAACTGGTACCATTTCATTGGGGACCCGATTAAAAACGGGCCTTTGCAGAACTGAAAGAAGCATTCACAACAGCACCAGTACTCACGCATTTCGATTACGAAATGGAAATCGTCCTGGAAACAGATGACATGTCATCAGGAGTCCTATCACAATACGACAACCAAAAAATCCTTCACCTGGTTGCATTCTTTTCCAGGAAGCATACAACAGCCGAGGAGAACTACGAAATTTACCATCAGGAATTAGGAGCCATTGTGAAGTCCCTCGAACAATGGAGGCCAGATTGCGAGGGGTCAGCACACCCAATCAAGATATTGACGGACCACAAAAACCTCGAATACTTCATAACGTCGAAATTTCTCAATAGAAGACACACAAGTTGGTCTGAATTCCTGTCGAGATTCAAGTTCAAGATTGTTTACTGTCTGGGGAGACAGGGACAGAAGCCCCATGCACTGACTAGAATGTCAGGAGATATTCCTCCGAAGGGGGAGGCCGCCAAAACATCACAAATCGTGCTCAAGACGGAGAATCTTGACGAAAGAATACAACAAGGACTGGTGGAAGCATTTGCGGAAGTAGTAAATCAAGACATAAATGAAGTCAATTCCGAAGAATTGTGGAATTGGATTCAGAATGTGTGCAAGGACTGCCCGTTCGACAGCAGCGAACGATTGTGTGCCAACGCACCGGAGATCATTAACAAAGAGACACACGAAAGGCTTAAGCTGATAAAAAAACATCACGATACACCAACTGCCGGATATCCAGGACGAGCCAAAATCCTCAAACTTCCCAAATGGAATCACCAATGGCAAAGAATGAGGTTAGACGTAGATAGATACGTGCGGAATTGCCATACATGTCAACGCAGCAAGGCGATGCATTAGAAGATCCACAGATGGCTCAAACCACTTGAAATACTGCAACAACCATGGAAAGACCTGAGTATGGTCTTTGTGGTAGGGTTACCGGAAAGTGAAGGGTACAATGCGATCTGGGTAGGGGTTGACAGGTTATTGGAAATGAAGCATTTGATTCCATGCAGAGATGATACAGACGGGAAGAAACTGGGCGAAATGTTTATATGAGAGGTGTTCAAGTTGCATGGACTACCAAATACTATTGTATCGGACAGAGGACCCCAATTCGATTCGGAATTCTGGAGACATGTCTGTGAAAGACTGGGAATTGAACGAAGACTCTCAATAGCATTCCATCCACACACAGATTGCCAAACAGAGAGAATGAATGCCATTATGGAACAATATCTCAGTGCCTTCGTAAATTATCATCAAAACAACTGGCCACAGTGGCTACCCATAGCTGAGTTCGCATCAAACAATTACGCCTCAGAAACAACAGGCTGCTTACCATTTTTGGGCAATTACGGTTTTCACCCAAGGATGGCTTGCAGTCAGCATCCTATTCAGAACGGAAACGACATCAGGGAAGTAAATGCTAATACTCTCTCCCAAAAAATGAATGAAATCTTTGAACGGATGAAAGCCGAAATGTCCCGAGCACAATTGATCCAAGCGGAACAAGCGGACAAATGCCGCAGAGAAGGAGCGGAGATGGCAGTAGGAGACAGAGTATGGATAGATGCCAGGAATATCGCAACACAGACACTAAGCAAATAGCTAGACTGGAAATATCTGGGACCATACAAAATCACCGAAGTCATCAGTCCGTGGGCCTACCGATTGGACCTACCTAAGGACATTCATATACACCCGGTACAACCAATCTTCCATCTAAGAAAAGCCTCGAACGATCCACCGCCCGGACAAATCAAATAAGCACCACCTCCAGTTATCGTGAACAGAGAAGAAGAATACGAAGTTGAACGCATCCAAGATTTCAGGCTGTTTCGACAGCAATTACAGTACCTGGTCAAATGGAAGGGCTATGATGAAAGAAGTTGGGAACCAGCAATCAATGTGGACGGTCTTCAAGCCATCGACGTATTCCATACAGAACAACCAGGCAAACCGGGGTCAACAGCCTTGTAGGAACTTGGCTGGTGGAAGAGGGAGCTACTGTCACGGTTGTGTCGAGTGAGGATCGAAGGAAGAGTATCGATCGATGAAGGTTGGATGGGATTACCAAGGGAAACAGGTTTCGTTGGAAGGAATCAGGTTTCAGCAATTGAATTGTGAATATGGCGTGATGGTTATGATATGAAAGGTGGATTGACAGGGTTGCATACATAGTTGGGTGAGGTTTGGATGTATTTTGGAACAAGTAAGTCAGGGTGACGACGGTCGCATTAGTTGTATATAAGGGCGATGGTGTAGCGGAGGATAGGTTTGTTCTTTATTCATTATCTAGTCTACAAAACAATCAATAGCTTCGGCACCAACATTTATTCACTTCTGTGATTCCGGATTTCGAGTCTCTAGTTTGTTACGCAGTACCCGCGATCACTGCACCTCCTGTTTGGTTTTTATAACCCCTAGAACTGCGAGCCTTGAAACCTTGACAACGGGGGCATTTGTATGTGCTGCTTGTTGTAAGTTATGCTTCACTTCAGCCTCCTCAACAGGCTGTTAGGTATGGGGCATTTGTATGATCTCATGGTCTGTGCAGGTTGCTTACAAACTGCTCTCCTGCTGGTGCGCCTGGAAAATTGTATACAGTTGTAAGTGATACTTCATCCTAGCACCTCCTCAACTGTTACACCTAGCAAGTTCGCAGCGGGGTCACGTACGATCACCCGCAATTTCCCTGATTAGACGTCATCGGCTATCACTCGTCTCGGATGCCAGAACCAATGTTTTCGGATGGCTAGTAAACGAACACCCACACCATCGATAAGCATCAACGGCTAGTTAATGGCCACGGTCGCTCCTGCTCCGAATCGCCGATAACAAACAAAACAGCTGAATGGCATCGGCCAAGAAGCTGATGCTCGCCAACAACAAACGACCAGCTGGCAAACAACTGAATGGCGCAAGCCAAAAAGCCGACGACTGCCGGAGGCCTAAGAATACGTGCCGACACTGAACAGCGAAGCTTCTCTCTATCAAAAGAGGCAAATTCGTCTGGAGGTCAACCGATCGAAAGGATACCACTCGTCCGGAGGCACAAGCCCACGAGCTTGATGTCATAATGGATACTGATGGTCTGATTATAATCTAATGACGATAAAGACGATAGAGGATCGGGAGATGGAGGACCGCAGTAGTTGCGAATGTGCAGGCATTGGTTCGAAGGAAGTTCGAAGGTGGTTATGGTGCTGGAGCTCTAGAGAACAGTATAGATAGAAGTATTTGTTAGAAAGCGAAGAAAGAGGTATAAAGACCTCTGAGTTCTCCGAGGGTAGAAAGGGCATCAACCTTCTCAGTGAGGAGAACAAGCCTTAACAATATACGCATTGAAGAAAGCCTATTCAATTCGTTCAGAACCTTTTAGTGATTTCCACATCCCGAGTGAAGTGTCTAACCAACCTTTGAAGCCAGTCCCGAATTAAGTACGGATACTACTTTGACTGGGAAAACCTGCAGTGACACTCCTGGTGTTACATTATATTGTTAGCAAAGAAACGCTTCTGAGGAAGGTATTCGTTCTACCCACACTGATGCATCAAGCGACCTTGATGCCATACGACTCCAACTGCACTGTCGAGTCAACTTCTGCAATTTAGCTGGAATCCCATCGCAGCTTGCAGAACCAGAACCCCTCAACTTCTTCGATAGTATCGACGCTCTCCTAAACAAAACAGAAGAACCTCTCGAAGATTACTTCTGGGACGCACCTGATACGCCGTATCCGTGGAATCTCTACTTGACAAACACAGCGAGACAAGGAGGAGGCCTAAGTATCAACGATCCAGTCTTCGCTGATCATTGGACTAGATACAAATGCTTGCACATCGATTGCGAAGATCAGGACGTGTGTTATTGCGAGCACAACTGCGGAGGAACCCACACAACAATCGGAAGAGCAGCAGCCACTCTATCGACCATCGTCACAGCCATTTACCATTGGAATTGGTGAATGAGTTCGGACAAAATACCACCTTTCTTTCGATACCTATTCCCACGTTGCTGGTCCTTAACTACGTATGCCTCCCACCCAGACTACGAGCCATCGGTACAACTGCAGCAAGAATCCGGAGTTCAATTCCTCTTCTTTCACACCACCGCTGTTGAGCAATTTTTCGTCGTCCTATAATGGTCAGATCAGACACCAGCATGACGGACGCCAACACGGTGGTTAGAAGGGAAAATGCGTTGATCCTATCCAGCGATAAGGACAAGCAGGTCACACAATACCAGTCCATCACAAGGAAAGATATTCCGGACTGGGTTATTGAGCTTTTCTGTGGGTAAATGGACCGTTTCGTACGTGTGGAAGTGAATGTTATTGGTGATGCAGCCGAAGTCGCGCTAAAGCTAACTACGCGAGCGACCCACAGAGCCGCACCCTAATCCAGACCACCTGCATCACAACCTTCTCCAATCATCTTCGAGAAACCTCTCGAAGAAACAAAACACCCTGATCAAATAACAAACTTGCCTCCGTGATGTCTCTCGACCCTCCAAACACAAGAAAACAATGGAAGTTTCCCATCTCGCCGCCACGACTGAGAAACAAACAAACAAACAAACAAACAGACAAAATGCTTTCTCCAAAAAGAAAATGAAACTTGCATCTCACGCCTTCTTCAATCTCGCTTTCCTTTTCCCCTTTGCCCGCCCGTCTATGTCCTTCCAATACTGCTTCACCATCTCTTTTGCTTGTGCCATATTCTCCTCTGGCTCCCATGTGTTATCCTTCTCGTCCCATCCTTCCCATTTCACTTCATATTCCCAGCCGGTTCCATCGGATCTTGGCCAGTGATTTGTGATTGATTCGACAACATGACTCGTTCCCGCGCGGCTTGTCCGTACCGGAGGAGGTGGCGGCCGCCAGGCGATCCTAGAATTATCCGTGTGATCGATCTTTAGCCTGCTGACATTAACTGTATCGTAGATCGTCATGTCGTTTGGGAGGTCTAGTTCGACGGAGTTCCCACGTATTCTGAGGATGTCGTATGGGCCGATGTAACGATGTACCAGTTTGTGGCGCATAGGGTTGACATTGGCATAAGTGATTGGCAGATCCTTCGTATCCAAAAATACCTTCGCACCAGCGGCAATGGCGGGGTCGATTGGACGTCGTAACTTATTGGCTTCGGCTACCTGTTGATTCTGAGCATCGCAGAGCTCATCCCTGGCGACTACCAAAATATGTTGTAATCGTTCGACGAATTCGCGGCCTTGCAAGGTTTTCGCCAACTCTTTGGCCTGGGGCTTTTGAAGATCTGCAATTAAGTCCAGCGGCAAAGGAGGATTATAACCTAGATCGAGCTCAAAAGGCATCTGCTTCGTCGAACGATGTACGGAGGAATTGTAAGCATACTCCGCTAATGGGAGATAGTTGTCCC
>WHVE01001299.1:0-19088 GCA_015178995.1 Trichophaea hybrida
TCTTGCTGGCAATCAGAGCGGCGCGTCTCCGGTTGAACGAGCGAAAGTGCGTTTTGGACCCATGGAGACTTCGTTTGTCGGTTTCAAGGTCAACTCGAATGGAATTCACACGGAGGATAAAAAATCGCAGCCATGAGAGACTGGCCAGTGCCGTTGAGTACAACCAAGCTTCGATCATTCCTGGGGTTGCAGGCTACTATAGGAAATTCGTACACAAATTCGCGCACCGGACCACAGAGTCATACACATTGACAACCGAAAACGTGCTTTTCGGTGGCTGCGGAAACACCAGGCCGAATTTGACGATATTCGCAGGCTTTAGTGTCTGCTCCGGTGCTGGCACTACGCGATCCTGAGTGCGACTATATTCTGCGCACTGATGCGTCAGACGTGGCGATTGGAGGCGTTCTGGCTCAAAAGCAACCCTGGGAACCGAGGGCCGGCTGGAGGAGCGCCCGCTGGGCTTCTTCTCTCGAAAATTACACGACGTCGAGACGCGGTACGCAGCGTATGACCGTGAGTTATTAGCGATCCATGACAACCTAACCCACTGGGAGCCTTACCTTGGCAATCGACACACGTCAGTATATACAGATCACGCGTCGCTTCAGCATATCTTAAGCCAGAAGAAGATTACCAGCCGCCAATGGCGACACTTGGATAAACTGTAGCAGATTGACTGTTCGATCAAATACTCCCCAGGAGCGGCCAACCTTGTGGCGGATGCGTTGAGCAGAATCCATCATCCAGCCTCAGCAACCCCAGTAGCCACCATCAGCATGAACACCATGGACCTTCAAATCATCAGTGCAGAGGAATGGAAGCATGAGGTACGTGAATGACTGGTTGAAGACGCATATTTCGGTCCAATTGTCGATGTCCTCCGCGAGCAAGCCGAAATAACCGACGAGGCGATCATCAGGCAACTCGGCGTCCGAAAGGGAAGTACCATCAGAAAAACACCGTGCGGGCGAGGCTATTTCGGCTTGACCATGGCCTTCTTTTTCGCAGGGACACGGGAACACTCTGCATCCCATCGGACATGCGGAGCGACGTCATCTCGGAAGCTCACGACTCTCCGCTCGGCGGCAGCCACCAAGGAGTAGAAAAAACGGCGGCAACCATCGCATCACGGTTCTATTGGCCTCAGCTGACTCAATCAATAAGAGTATGGGTTCAGGGTTGCGACGTATGCCACCGTGTGAAACATTCCAATCAACTTCCCTACGGCTACTGCAACCGCTGCCGATTCCGGAGACACGGTCCTCAAGGGTTAATGTGGACTTTATTACCAAGCTGCCAGCCACGGTCAAGGATGGCTACGACTGCATAATCACGATCGTCGATCCGCTAACCAAGAGAGTGCGGTGGAAAGCAGCAAAGGAAAAGATTTAACTGCAGAAGCGTTCGCCAAAGATTTGATTGACATGTGGGTACGAAACAAAGGAATCCCGGACGACATCATCTCTGATCGGGACACGTGTTTTATGTCAGATTTCTGGGGTTCCCTTACGGCCCAGTTGGGAATTAAACGCCGCCACAGTACCGCCTATCATCCGCAGACAGATGGCCAAGCAGAGAACCTGAACGCAGTCGTCAAACGTTACCTTAAGGCTTACGTAGCGCAACGCCCAAAGGAGTGGGATCGTCTTCTTCCACTGGCCAAATTTACGTACAACGCAGCGTACCATAAGTCACTTAAGACATCTGCGTTTTGGGCCGCTATTGGTTTCGTGCCAAGAATGCCAATTGACCTCCTCGTACCGACTCCAAGTCCCGACCGTTAGTCAAAAGTCAGCCTGGAAGCCGACGAATTCGCCGAGCAGATTATGTCAGACCTCCGCATGCTAAGAGAGCGGCTGGCGGAAGCGCAGACAAAGATGATTCTGGAGGCCAATAAGTCTCGCCACCCGCACGACTTCAAGGTGGGAGACTCAGTTTTTCTCGATACCACGCTCCTCCCGATTGGCTATGCAAATCTCACCAAATCTGAGTCGTCAAATCTTAACTCCAGGAAATTTCAACAGCCATTCTGTGGCCCATTTCGCATCACCGAAGCCATCGGTGTCAATGCCGTCAGGTTGGATACGCCTGCTCATTTGAAAATACCTAATGTTTTCAATGTATCCCGTTTGAAACGGGACCGGGTGGATTATGGCCGAGAACATCCTCCAACCCCGCCATTATGGACGATGACCGATAAGGATCCGGAATACGAAGTGCAAGCAATCCTCGAGCATCCGGGCTCTTCGATCAAAACCCTACAGTACCAGGTGAAGTGGCTTGGATACCCCGAACCGGATTGGCAGCCATTGGTCAACCTGAAAGGCGGATGCAAAGAGTTACTGCGGCAGTACCACCAAGAGAAGGGTCTTTTGGTCTATAAGTGGATGCAGGAAGGTTAAGGATGGGTTTCATTGGCAGGAAGGTTAAGGATGGGTTTTCGATGGGTTTTCATTGGCAAGAAGGTTAACAATGGGTTTTCGATGGGTTTTCATTGGAAGGAAGGTTAAGGATGGGTTTTCATTGGTTCGTACTGGGTTTTTGCCCGGGCCAGAGTTTTTCTTTTTCGGAATGTTCTTTTGGAGCGGGCACTAGTTTTTTGAGCTGGGGATAGTTGTGGGAGGTTTTGCCGTGTACTTAAGGTGCGGCTCCGTGCGGCTCGGTGCGGCCCGGCTACGACTCGGCTATAGCGCACGGCCCAGGTTACCTGTGCGTTGCTAGCTAGTCAATGAAGCAACCTTCTCGCAACCTCTCAATCATGAAAGATCTCTTCAACTGGCTTGTGGAGTACCTCACCGATCGAGGCTTGAAAGCTGAATTCGATGCCCGGTTCACCTCAGTTCCACACTATCCAAACATGTTGCGTTTCTCTAAACCCTTTGATGCTCTCAAAAATGGATCCTGGCATGGCAAGGAAATCCGAGAAATGCTCAGGAGTCTATCTGCAGTTTGTGCTCCCCTGTTTTGCAGCAACGTTGCAGGGAAAACAATCTCAGAAAGTGCATCTGATACGGAGGTTATGAAAACGATTCGGCCACTGATTGAATTTTGTTTACTAGCCAGCCAGCGAATGCACTCGGATATCTCGTTGAAATACCTCGAAGAAGCTCTCAAAAGATTTTACAAGTGCAAACAAATCTTCACTCCTCAACATGCTACCGAGGCTCGGACAAGGCGTTTAGAATGCGACTTCCAAGCGCAGGCAGCAAAACTTAAAGAGGTGGCGATGGAGAAGATAGAGACAGAGCTTCATAGGGAGATTTATGGTATCACAACTGGGCAGCGGAGAACTTTTGAGGTGCACCTAAAGGAAGAGCAGCTGCGCGCGGCTACCTGGAATGGAGAGCAGCGGGCGACAACAATGGTACGACTCGAAGAAGAGCTGTACGGAGCGTCCACAGACCAGCTTGCCCGGTTTGGCCAGTTGTTTAAAGAAGCTCAGGACCGCCTGGAACTCATGCTGCGTCCCGAAGCTAGCCATGGACTGACAAGCAAGTTTGCTCGAAAACTTGAACAAGAACGTTACGCCATCATGACTGCTGTGTTCGGTGCATCGAAGGTCACTGTCGCTGCAAAGCGGTAGTTCCAGCTGCGCCTGTTGGAAGCTGAGAATGCAGCAACACATTGGTCAGAGGAGCGCCAACAAGAGGTTGCCCGGAGTCTGGAGATAGAGGTTTACGGGGCAAGCCATGCAGCTCAAGCTGCTTGTCGTCACGCATGATGGAGAAGCGCCTGAAGTATGATCAGAATGGGACTCAAGGAAATGTCCGAATTTACGGAAGTAGCTGACACTGCAATTCTATCACTTCGGAAAACCAACAATGCACCTCCTCTGTCATTAATGCGAGTTCATCACCAGGATGGGTGCTCCTGATATTTTTAACTGGGACCTCAGAGCTCTTGCACATTTCGAACGTCAAAGAAGCTTACCGTGCCAGCAATGGGGTCAACCTCATGCTACAGCTGCTTCAGCACAATGATCGCTACACCGCGATGGACTACATGGAACACACTTTGGTGGCTTGCTTTGTACGGATGGTATGTCGAGGAGAGTGCAGTAGTCCTTAACATGATGACGGGTCGAGACAAACGGCAAATGACCGGTACGCCCGGCAGAAAAGGATCCTTGCCGGCGAATCTGAACCTGTGATTCGACCCAGTACACAACCTCTGCGGCAGTTTAAACTTTCAACTATTTGTGCATGTTCATGGTCTTTCAAACGGATATCACTAGCTGAAGCAGCTGCAACCTTCAACATTCCGAGATTGCCATCACTTGTCAGGCAGCATCTGCATAAGATCTGGGGCCGTGATGCGGTCAGTGTGATCTGGGGCTACGGAAATCAGTTCAAGGAAGACGTAACCTTACAACCACACAATATGGTCGCTTTCTACATGCTGGAATTTCAGAACCATCAGCAGATTAACCGGATCCTGCTCGACTGCAGTGTTGAGGGTACGCCAGATGGTCGAATGCACAGGCGGCCACCGCAGGTGATATCGGTGCACGTCGGCGAAAATATGGATGATGGACTCCGCGGGCACTGCCCCACATTTCCAATTCTATACTTCACCATTTCACCACCGACCAGGACCTCGCTGGTAAGTGGGATTATTGCGAGGACTGGCGGCCGGTTGTTGCAGCAGCACCCTCATTTCCTTTCATCCCTTCAAGCCTGGGTTGATAGAACGTCACCACTGGTGTTGGCCGTTGTTGTCGGTAAACATTTCGAGCATCGTTTAGGGCACCCTCAAGATGTGGATGGGTTCGTCAGAGTGGTAAAGGAATCAACACCACATGCTATTGCCGTGGAGAAAATTCAAGGGCCATGCCACTTGGTCCCAGAGATCCAGGCAGTGACAGGGAACGGTTCGGTATGAATTGTAAATAATCAAGTGGATTTGGATACGTACTGGGATGTATATTAAGACAAAACACATATGGACGAAAGGTTTGGAGCCACCTCTGCCATTTATCCAAATGAATGAGAGGAGTCTCATGCAGGGGTGCACTTGAAATCCAGCTGGTGTATATGGACAATATATTAGGGTAATGAGATCTAGAGATGACTATTTACACAAATCTCTCGTAACGATGCTTGAAGTGGCAGCGATGAATTGACAGCCTGATCCATGAATAGAGTCAAATATGATACCAATTGGCACTGAGGGCTGCGGAGCGTCAGGGAGGCACGCGGAGCAGAGTACGCGAAGGAGCACGTTTGTGGACCTCCCAGGAAGTGGTAGGAATGCTGTGAAATGCTCCTGTGCAATTGTAGAAAGTTCACAGGTGCACCGGGAGCTGCCTGGAGCGCATCGCAGCATTGTAATATGATACGGGAGGGTTTGGGTTCCTCCCAAGCCCCAAAGAGGATCCCAGAAGGTGGGTGCCAAGCCAGGGGGGAAATTGCATTTTCCTGATGTATTATTATGCTGCAAGCATTCTGGGGTACATCTATTATTGGCTCATTACTGGCTGATCTACTTCTCCTTCACCTCCAGTACTCAACTGTTTTCAACTTTTGATGCTCAAGTCTTGTTTACTGGTGGGTAAGTACAATTGATATGTTTTGTAGAGTACATGATGATGGTGCAAGCATTCAGAGGTATATCCACTATTGGCTCTTCAGTGGCTGCTCTAATTTTCTTTCTTCTTCTGCATTACTTACCTCCTGTGAACTTGTGCAGATCCACTCTGGTTGACATGTTGTTATGTACAATATATTTGACTCATGAAGTACATCATAATGCTGCAAGTATGCTGATATATGTTCATTATGGGCTCTCGACAGGCTGCTCAACTTATTCTTCACCTCGAGTGCTAACCTCATCCAAATATTTGCAGATCGAGTCCAATCGACTGGTGAGTATGCAAAATCGGTTGCTCTGGTCGAGTACATTATGACCATGCAAGTGTGCTTAAGTATGTCCATTATTGGCTTTTGACTGGCTGCTCTACTCCTCCCCCTTTTCCACAAGTACTGAACTTCTTTGAAGTTTTGCAGATTAACTTTGTTTAACTTATGGGTATGTCCAATCAATTTGTCTTGCCAAGTATATTTACATACAGCAACCACACTGGAGTACTGTCCAGGATTCAGGGCTCAGGCTTCTGGGGGTTATAAAAAACAAAAACAAAAAGGCTAAAGAGTTGAGAATGGCTGGCAGCTAGAAGGATGAAGACAGTATGCAAGTAACTCAGCCTAAAATCACTGGATGTGAAAGAAGCAAGAGCCGAAGCTAATTAATTTTTGGTAGACATGAAAACAAGCAAAGAAAGAAACTTATCGTCTGCCGAATGCCTGGTATATATACAGTGATACACTCGTTCAATAATACCTCCAAACTCCAGCTTTCTTAGTATACCTCATGTGCATAATTTCTATATTTCTTGTGAAACCTGATTCAAAACCTGAATTTATTCTTGTTGTGGTTTCAGCCTCCATTCAAAACCTGATTTCTTTCTTGCCCTAGTATTAGCCTCGGTAAAAAATCTTATAATATTTTTGTGATGCTTAACCTCAATTCAAAACCTGATTTCATTCTCGTCATGCATTATTCCTTGTATTACTCATAGATCATCACTCCACCATCGATTATCACTCAGTACAACCATGACAATTGCCCCCCCTCTCCAATGCTAAGTACCCATGAGATTCATAACCCTGGCTTGCCAGGTAATTCAGTGTAAAAATCTTCAATAGCCTGAAGCCTATCTATATCAGCTGCAGGCTTCCAGCTGAGACCGTTGTAACCTCTCCACATTACGAGATATTGTACTTGCCTTCCAAATAGCTTGGAATCATCAACCAATTCAACTTTATACACCTCTTCTCCTTCGACTACCACCAGTGGTGGAGGTGGTTGCATTTGTAGTGGGTGTGGGTGCTGAGCAGCCTGTCCTGATCGAGATATCAGTTGGATATCGTGAATGCATAGCAGATTTGGTAATTTCACCTGATGAACCCAGGGGCTGATGACATCAGTAGCTTTGTAGGATCCAATATGTATCCAATCAAGTTTTCTGTTTGATTGGATTGTCGATATATTTGTTTATCCAGCCATACTGTATCATCGACTTTGAGTGGGGTACCAACCCTTTGGGACTTGTTGGCCAGTTTGGACTGTACTGCCTGGGCTCGTTTCATTTCTACTCTGAGTTCGTTCAAAAGTTGATCCATCAGTTGGGTCATCTGCTGGGCATTAACTTCGTGAATATTGTTACAGTCCATAATTGGATGTTGACTGATGGTTATTTGAAGATGAAAACTGTAGTTATCAATAATTGCGGGGCAATTAGTGGTCTCTAAGGTATAATTGTTAGTTGTAAATTTGCCCATGGTAGCCACCGGATCCAATCGTCCTGCTAATAATTAACAAAGTTCCAAAGGTCCTGTTTCATTACTGCACTCAGCCTTTCAGTTCGGCTATCTGTCAGCTGATGAAATACCGTTGACAGGCTTCGCTTGTTTCCCAATCTATCGCAGATGTGTTTTCAGAATCAGAAGTGACTTTCTGACCTCAATTGGTACCACAGGTGTACTAAGTGACAATCAATGGTAGAGTGAAGATCGGTAAGTAATATACAAAATAAAGCATCACAAGAACGAAATCAGGTTTTTAACAGAGATTAAGCATGAAAAGAATGAAATCAGGTTTCGAACGCAAGCCAAAGTGTGACAAGAATGGAATGAAATTTAGAACGATAGCTAAAGCATGACGAAAGATGATCAAGTTATATAGAAAATGATGTACTATGTGAGAAGGAGTTCGGATGTATTATGGAACAAGTGAATCACTGTTTATAAACCAGGGGTTTGGTAGAGAATATATTAGGAAAATGCAAAATCACCCCAGTGCTTTTATACTAACACTGCGGCGCTTCCGGAGGCTCCTGAACACTCCCATACGCTCCCAGACACTCACGGATCATGGGATTGTACTCCTGGAGCCACCGGGAGATATTGTGAAGTTTCAGACTGTCTCGGAGCTGTCAGCTAATCTCCAGGAGACACCCAGAGCTTGTACAGCTACTCCAGGAGTATCCTGGAGATATTTGAGTAGTTTCGGACCCTTGTTGAGCTCTAGCCATGTTGTTTCAAAAGCTTGACAGTTATGATCTCTATTTCCCAAGGTGTCGGTGCACCTGACCTGAGTTCCAGAAGTCCGAAAACTACTGCTAGCATGCTCAACACATCTGAGATGGTATGATCATTGTGGCTCCTGAGATTCCCAGTGCACCGGAGATGCTCGGCTCTCCTGAGTATCTGGAATCTTATGACATCCTTGGGGCTCCTCAGAGATCTGGGGCTCCTGAGACACTCCAAACATATGAGATCCCCAGCACTTCTGAGATCCCTGGCTCTCCTGGGATCCCAGGTGCTCCTGAAATGCTCAGCCCTCAGTGGTGCTCCCAAATTCACATTTGCAAAGGCTTTTGATCAGGGTGAATTCTTGATTCTATTGATATCTACAATAGATACAGTGTTGGACAAAAACCAGGGAGATGAGAGGCAACTTTCAAGTGGGCTTGGAGAAAGATAATGTGATGATGGGCAAGCAGACATCAAGAAGCCAAGTGGAGGACTTGACTTGGATATGGCAGAGAGGCTGTACGTATGGTTCTTGGCCGCAAGTGCATGAGAGGGAGTTAGAAGGGTGAGTTGGTAGCTGCAGCCGGCTTCACAGAGCGAGGGCCAGGTGGAGTGCAAGTGTAATTGATGCATGAAGGTAGAGTTGGTAGGTGCAGCTGGGAGCAGAGAGTGAGGGCCAGGTAAAGGGCAAGTGTAATTGATACGTGAAAGGAGAGTTGGTAGGTGCAGCTGGCTGCAGAGAGCAAGGGCCAGGTGGAGTACGAGTGTGATTGATGCATGATGGAGAGTTGGTAGGTGCAGCTGGCTGCACAGAGCGAGGGCCGGACAGAGTGGGAGTGAGGATGGACTGCAAGTGTAATTGATGCAAGACCTGGCTTGTAAGATGTTATCCCACAATCACAAAGCTGAGTAAAGAAGGTAACTTGGATACAGTGCAGTCTGCCTCTGCAGCAGGATTCAGAGGTGACCACCACCCAGTAGATGAAAGTGATCGATTGAGTGAGTGCAGATGAGAGCTGGCTTGACTGGCAATCTGCAGAGAAGGTAATCAACTCTGGTTATGCTGGATGTCACTGGAAGGAACCCTGGAGATGATGGATGAGAGCTGGAAAGCTGAAGAGAAATCAGAGATAGAAGAAAGCTCTGAGAGCTTGGATTTGTATATGGAAAACTAGGTCTTGAATTGGTAAGTTGAATCTGTCAACTCGTATAATCTGCTTGGCAAGCCTTGTTCACTAACGCAAACTCGCAGGTCGAATAAAAATCAGAGATGCAATTTCGGCCAACCAAGCCTTGTATGGCTTAGTCTATTGACTATCTAACAGATTAGAGGAGAATACAAATGTAACTTACTGAATCATGTTCTAGTTTCTCGCATCCAAATCTGAACTCTCAGGTCCATCTCTTTCTCTCTGCAGCTCCCAAACTCTCATTCATCATCACTCTCTTTCCTTCTTGTCCCCTCTCTCAACCTCGTCTCATCCAGGTTTTCTAGAGTTAGGTTCCCCCCTGAGCATACCCAGTCATCAGGTGGTTAACATCATCAGCCAGCTGTCATCTGTCATTGCTCAATTGATTACTATCGTATACTGTTGCACTGATATCTGTAGCGTGCTTCAGAAACCTCCTGCTATCCTAGGGATGTTAAGTCCTCCACTCAGCTTTCCGATCATAGGATAACATCTCTCATGCCTCAGATCTTGCACCAATTACACTCACACTTTATCAGGCCCACGCTCCACTGGCCTCGCTCTTTCCAGGCAACAGCGGCTACCCACTCCCTCCATCCCATACGAGTACCGTATGTGCAGTCGAGCACTGTGCATACAGTCTCTGCTTTCTACCCACGTCAGGTCCTCCACTTGGCTGCGTAATTGTTTGTTATCATCTCCCAAGCCAGATCTCGCACCAATTACTCACATTGTATTTTGCCATCACTCGCAGTATCCGCTTCAGGGACCATCTCTCTCACAATCACTCATGCTCGGCCACCTCAATCCCACTCTATATTCATCTCAAACATCTCTCTTTGAACACCCTCCAAGCCTACTTGTGATCCATCATGTCCATCCCACGCCAATTTTACAGGTGATCCGTATTGTAAATATTTCCAACCCAGCTGGAAATCCATCTCATCATATCACTCCAAGCCCAATGGTAATCTATATCATCATCTTTCTCCCAGCCAGCTGGAGATCCATCATTTCTCTCCAAGCCCCTCTTATGTCCCCCTGGGTATCAGTTTAAGTGTGTTTATAGTGTAGATAGTTGGATATCAATAGAAACTACAATTCTAAGTACTTATGATCCAATACTAGTGCCACTCTAGCATGTTGGTGGTTGCGCTCGAACACAAACAAGTTTTTCATGAACTCCCGAATTATATACCAGTGCACCTGGACGCTTCAAAACCTTACACCGGTGCTTCTGGAGGCTACATAACCATGCACTGGCGCTTCTTGAGGTTTCCGAACCATACACCAGCGCTTCTGGACACGCCAAAACATTGCACTGGTGCTCCCGCAGGCTCCCGGAGGCTCCTGCAGGCTTTGCAGAGTGTGTCATTCAAAATCAAACTCAGCAACCTGTACAGGGTCCCGGGGCTTCCGGGACCACCTGAGTGACTTTGCTGATGTAAGTTTCTTTCGTCAATCATTCTCTCATGTATAAAACACTAAATTAGCTTCAGCTTATACATCTTTCACACTTGGTGATTTTGAATTGAGTCTCTTGTATACAGTTCTTGCCTTGGTAGCTACAGGCTTCCATCTGACCACACAGCTATCTGGCATTCGGTTTGTATATCCCCTAGAACCCCAAACACTGAATCCTCGATGTCCAAAGCCTTGAAATCTTGTCAGAAGAATGAGTCTACAATCGATGCTACTGTATATGATTTTAGTTTATGTATTGATATTCCCATCATTCTTGCTGCTATCATTGTCACCGCACCTGTAACCTATTCCGCTCCGTATTTCAATCTTCAAGCAATTTTGAAAATACCCCTGTTATCTACTCTTCTACAGTATAGATCAGTTTATCATGCTTGAGAGCCTTTCAAAGACCCATGAATTTAGATATTGTCAGCAACCATTGCCACTTTTAAGTAATACTTGAGCAAGGATGAAAGGACCTGGGACTGAATTTATGTTTGTTATCGATCAGAAGAAGAAGGAGATCTAGATTGCCACCATTCAAATCCAACCATCCACAGTAACTGCGGAGACATTGTGGATTGCACTGTAACATCTTCCTGCAACTGCGGCATACAGGTATTTGATACGTTCTTGATTGCCTTGATAAACAAAACTGTATTCCATGCTCATTCTAGATTATTGACCTCAAATCCCTTCTGCCTTGGTACATAGCCGAACAGCAAGCAATTATTTATTTTTCTTAGTGGAAATATATGTTGTTAAAACAGATATCCAAGGTAACAACAAAGCAATCATAGAGAATGATTCAGTCAACAAACAAGATCGACAACCATTTGCCACCAGCTGATGATGTGCTGGGACCTTGAATTGTGATGCCAGTGCAATATCTCTCGAGGCAATGATTGCTGAATATATTGTGAAATCAATTGTCAGTGGGAATACATTTGCGATGTTTACCTTGAGAAAATGAGCTTGCTCCCATGGCGAAGATTCCATGTCAACAACTATCAACATCAATCACATTTCAATAATGAAAACAAGTATGTGAAGAAGAAGCCAGAATAATGGCCAACAATACATCTAAATCACAAGGATGTCCCAAGATGTTATGTCCCAAATGATTCTTTCAGACTTCACCACCCTGAACCATTAAGATGCTTTCATAGCAGTGAATGAGATACAAGACTACATCACTGCAGTTGCAAGAGCACCACTCTCTAATATCAAGAATCCGGTTAGTCGACTGAGGACCAAATTCCATTATAGGCAGACAGAATCGCTGGATCAATGACAGAAGGAAAAAACTTCTCACAAGCAAACAAGACACAGATTAAGAGCTGGCATCAACACAACCACAAGTGAAAGACTTGGAAGCAAGAGCAGCCATCTGTAAACATGGAAACTTACAATCAAAGATCAAGGATCAAAAACAATGACTAGCAAACAGAGCACCAGCAGGGACAGAACGCCTCGGACAAGAATTAGAAGACACAGATGAAGAGTTAAGGATCTGTGGAAAAGAAAGGAATTAATGTTTGGATCAGGTCAGAAGAGTGCATGCACTTGTGGGAAATAATAACGGAGCAATCCCCAAGGGAAACGGAGGCCATAAGGGAAGTGTTATACTTCAATTTCTGGAATGGACAGAAAGTCACTCTGAGGACAGAACATCCAGCTGGCTTCAATTTCAACAGATGACTCACAACAGTTCTATAATAAACATGCCAAGATGAGATATGCAGTCAACAGATTGGATGGAATAGCCCTCCACCAGTTACAGCCATGTAGTGACAAAGTGACCGAAGATGTCAAACTCGATCACCTACAAACCTTACTCAACAAGTTGCAATTGGCTTTTGGGTATCAGGACATTGAAGCCACAGCAGAAAGGGAGTTCAATCAGATACGACAAAAAGATTGAGAGTTTCTCTATACTTTGCCGAATTCAAAAGGTGGAAACCAGATGTCAGCTGAAAGGATACTGCAATACAAAATGCCCTGAGAATGGGCCTATCCGATGAACTCCAAGAAATCCCACAACATACTGAGATAGCAGAAAACCTCGATGAATTTGTCAAACTCTGTACAAAATGTGATCCACGGATCCAGGCCCAAGGAGCTTCAAGGAGGTCCAGAAGATAGACAGCAGGGTCAAAGAAACAATAGTCTCCAAACAACATTATATCCACTCCAGAAGCAGCCACAGCAGGAACGGTGGTAGATTGCCATGGTCCTGCTCCCATCGACCATTTCACAGTCACAGGAAAGAAGAATACCCCCAACAAGAGAAAAAGGCAATGGGATAGAGGGCTTTGTATGTATGGCGGGGATAGCAGGTATTTCGCAGTATTGGGCGAGGGAAAAATTGAAGACAGCTTTGGAGTATGTAGAGAGCAATCTGTTCAAAGAAGATAAAGAGAAAGGGAAGCAGAAGGAAGTAAAATTAAGAAAAGCTTAGGCCAGTGCAATAAGGATGGCCATTGTGCTGGACATAAATCTTCTTGTCAACAAATGTCAGCCCTAGTTTTGGAATTGTGCAATTTTCAATCCAAAGTTCTAAAATTAATAAGTTTTCAATGGATAGTGGGCATCTCGTGGTGAAATGTCCACTGAAAATAGGATAAGAAATCATTGATATACATGCGTAAATTGACTGGGGAGCCACCAGAAGAGTATTTGTAGACTAAGAATCCGTTTGCTATCATCAGTTGGAAAAAAAAGAATTAAAAGAATCAAGAGAATGAGAGGTAACAGATGAATGATCTATTGAAAAAGGAACAATCATGGCCACAGCAAGGTTAAATGCAGGAATAAGATCACAATAGGAACCGTTACCTGCATTTTTATCAAAATTAGAATACCATCTGATTTTGCAAGAGCTACCCTGGCTACAAATTCATGACATAATGGTCAAGTTTCAGAGTTACAGGATTGGTTTCGAAAGCAGTCACTGCACACAGCATAGTCAATACTATTTCTGTATATGGCTCTCGGGTGATCATATGAAAAGACCAGTGGGTCTGGAGAAATCTAAGCTTGACATCTGTGCAGTAGCCACCTCACCTTTCATGAGAAGAATAAAGAAGGAGAATATCAGGATTTATGCTGTTACATTGTATGAAATCAACAATGCCTTGGGAATAATGGATCCACCAGATTAGTGTTAGCAACGGTTCCAACCCGGAGCCTCCAGGTCGGGTCCAGGTTGGAACCAACCCGTTTCCAAATCAACGGTTCGGGTCGTCAGTAGAACCGAATCAGAAAGAACGGTCCGGATTGACTCCACATTTTGGAACCGCCCAAATTCCCGGGTTGTTAGACGGGTCCAAAAGTGGGTTCATACTATTGCACATACGACTTTTGATATTCTCAATTGAATCGAATGAGCGATTTTGGTTTGCAATTTTGCCTGTCATTAAACTCGCTTCAGTTAAATTCAATATTATAACTACAATTTATTAAATATGTATCATAACCTGGTAGTTTAACTTTGTAACAAGAACAAAGACGGCCAAAACTATGTTTACACTTAAGTTGTAGTAAATTCCAGTATGTTGTAGTATGTGTCAATTACCACAAATATTTTAGTATCAATAATTTCAATTATCATATTATTGCCTACCTTTCGCACATTTTATTCATATCTATTTAATCTTACCTTCAAAATTAACTTGAAAAATGCGGAAATAATATCACAATGGGCCTAGCATTTGCGTTTCTCTAATATACTGTCTTAACAGCCTTTTCATTATATATGCATGAAATATAAAACATTTCTCAATAGTGACCAAGAAAATTGCAAAATAAAGATACCTATGCTCCATTACAAGAAACAGAAAACCAAAAGAAATATAAAATAATGATCACCACTCTACCATCATTTATTCCCTTTCTTATTGCGTTTTTGCTGTGTGTTGACGGGCGCAGGGTCCATAATGATCAGAGTTGGTGTGCGATTAGACTTTCGAACTGGCCTGATAAAGCCTGCGATGTTAGGGGCAGCATGTACATATGGCTGTTCTGCCTCATCAATCACATCAGATTCATTGCATATATCTATATCGTCTTCATCATCAGCCTCTCCATTGTTTTCATCATCGTTTGGATCGTCCAAGTCACCGTTCGAATGGAGCCAATCATCAGTATCAGTATTCGTTTCGGAAGAACTATCATCATCACTTTGGATAGGATGGCGATCTATCCTACACATTCGTTGGATGTTAAGAACTTTGGTTTTGCCACCAGGGAGGTCGATCTGTGATAAGGACGGTGGAAGTGGAGATTTTTCAGTCATTTTGAAAGCTGCAACACCATCTTGTTCAAAGGCTGACTATGATGCTTTAACTGTCTCTTCAGTGTCTGAAATGTAACCCATGGCAGTCATTTGCATATTCTGGGCGCGTGATGCCTTCTGAGTTGCGTGTAGGTGTTCACTGCCCTGCCACAACTCCAAAAAGTCATGAACCTTGGCCATCCGATGCAGCTTTCTTTCCTCAGCGTCATTCTTGATTTCAGAATCGTTATCAGATATTGATGAATCTATTTGTGATGTATCACCGGCCAAAAAGACCGAGATTACTTCTCGCAAATACCGAACAACCACTTTTTCTCGAAGTGTTTCACCCGTAGTTTTTGACTGCCTCCACCCTATAACATCTCGGCCAAGTGAAAAGCTGGCTTCCACTCCAACCCCGTGTGGCATGATTGAGAAGATGTCCCGTGCTATATTGGCTAGATGGTATACTTCGTGTTCATCTTTTCTTGCTGTCGCCACCAATCGGTTACGTCGGGTATCCAGAAAGCCCTGCTAATCTCGGTGGGGTCGGAATGATAATCATTAAGATTGGGATTAATTTGTCCCCAATTTTTAGGTATCTCGGGTGGTGAATTCAAATAGAGTGTAGTGGCCGTCAATAAACGTGCTGCGCGATCGCTACGCCCGGGAGTACATTCCGCCGTGTTTGCAGGTGTAAAATACTCATCATCACTGGACAAATCATATGGATCATAAGTCGATTGACCTGGCCCCGACACTGCAATGGAGGCGAATAAGTTATGATTCGGTACTGGTTGAGGTTTTCCGGCGGTCTTAAATTGGTTTTGGTGCAGTATTTGTGCTCCACATATTTTATGAATGCATCCTTGTACTGGGCAGTGAAGGAACCCTCATCCTCAGGATTAACATCCATAGCCTTGTCCCACTTCCGAAATGATCGCAACTTCCGAAAAGATCGAGGATTTGTGCTGCAATGAGAACATGCCTGTCTCTGGTGTTACTTCGGAGTAATATTTGGACAGCTTTTGGCGTGCAAACTTCAAAGCAAAGTATAGATCCTCTTTCCACTGAGTTTTCTTCTTTGCCAAAGCACGCATTACGCCATCTAGATGATCGAATATATCATTGTATATCGTGATGACATGGTGTAAGGTGACTGTACGCCGTTTCGACATCCAAAGTGTCCAGTAACGAAATGGTCTCAGCACCTCCATTACGTATTTGACAATAATCCATTCGTCTTCAGTTGTAAATAAAGGCCGGTAATCACGGTAATTAGGATTTTTAAGCCACTCGCGTGTAAACTCTCGCAATCTGTACGCCCGCTCTAGTAATTCCAGAGTTGAATTCCACCGTGTTTTTACATCCATGGTAGGCAGTACTGCAATTCTGACTTTGGATTTCTGGCAGTTGAGAAACTCATTACGTCTTCCAGGAGTCAGAGTAATCAATACCGCAAGCATTCTCTGCTATTTCAAAAGTCAGTATTCAGAATCAATGTGTAGATAACATGCAGTAACTACTTTTCAATTATCTTAGCTAATCCAGGCGTCATGGCTGCTACCTTAGAGATTCTTGCATTTCCGGACTTCTGCAGCTTTTGGCTTTTAGTTAATGCCGCGCTCTCATTTTCTCCAAATTGCTCGTCACGCTCATTTGCTTCCCATGACTTCGTTCGCCCTTTCACCCCCAGACTACTCATAAATGCCCCTAAAGAAAGCTGAATGACATGCGCCATGCATGGTATATGGTTTCGTAATGCCGACCATTCAATTCCAGAGGTTTCGAGTGTCGATTGTAGCTCCCGAGTCATTGAATAATTGGATGAGGCGTTATCAGTGGTTATACCGAGCAATCGACCGTCTGTAAGGCCGAAACGCTCAAGTACCTCCTTCAAATGCTCGGCCAGTTGCTCACCTGTGTGTTTGCCTTTAACCTATAGTTGTTTGTCAGCGGTACAAAATATCAAAACCAAGTGGCCACAAACCTCATCGAATGCAAGCTGTACTTCTCGAAGGCACCAGTTGAGATCTATATAATAGCCAATGACCGACACAATCGCCAATGTATTGGTTGATGTCCATCCATCTAACACTACACTGACTTATTTTTTGTTGGCAACTGCTTTTTGATTGCATCAATTGTGAGGGAGTATTCTCTTCGGCAAATATTACTGAGAGTACTGGCAGAGGGAAGAATCAAATCGCATCGTAACGCATTGAACGTTCGTCGTAACTCCAGGTTCGTTATAGCGTTCCACGGAATGTGAGCAGAAACAAATCCTAGCATCAAATAGCGGTTCCAGGTTTCTTGGTTGAATTCAAGAGTTGTAAAGTCATTATCTGCCAGTTTTGTACGTTCTATCTGTTAAAATTGTCAGTATGGTCAGCGATTTCAATCAGCCTGTGTTTGATGGGAACTACTTGCCACCATAACACCCTGACTGCCTTTCTTCTTCAGTACAGCTAAAGCTTGCTCATCACCAGCTGTATCTGTCAATAAGGAAACGTCTGATTCTGTTAACTTATTCAGCTCTGCTTTGTGTGTCTTTGATTGGAGGTGTTTCGCCATAGTACTTGTTCCATTCTCGGATGGATGTACCAGAACTGTGTGACAAACGATACAAATGACGCCGGGGCAGCCATTTTCGGTTTTGCGCAATGTTTGTAGAATCGCCATGCCGCTGCATGCCGGGAGCCGCTCCACACAATTGTAGTCTTTGTTTCCACATTCATGGAGGTCCACCATTTATCGAACACCATTTGCAATATTTCATCAGTCAAATCTCGTATAAACACACGTTCTTCTTTGTGGAGTACATTATTTCGAGTGAGGATGTATCAATGCACTTTGCAGCAGCCATTGAAGAAGCGTTTGAAGGGAATATTAAAGCAGAATATGAAGGACTTCAAACTGTACTGCCGTCAAAAATATTGATTTATGCAATGATTTGTGGATGTCTTATATACCTGCTTCAACAGACCGTTCGTAGGAAGAATAATGGACAGTATGTTAGTAATAATCATTTGTCGATAAAGGCAGTCAAAACTACAATAAACTAGTGCAGCCGAAAAAACCCCACGCACTAGAGAGTTGTGTGAACGAAAATCGTTGACGCTCTGTCATGCTCACTTTTACTCGTGCAGCCTACATGTCTTGTCGCACAATTGCTCTCTATTTGATTGTAAAATCGGGCTTTCATGCATATTTGACAAGAATATACTCGCGATACAGATAAATCGTGATTTAATTCGTTCAATTCAGCGGCTACTCGAATGAATCACTTACCACTGATTTTTAAATAGAGGCCGACAATACTCCAATAACACTAATGCAATGCATCGGTTCCCTCCATGCTCAAATTGTGTGACCAAAAATCGTTGACGCTCCGTTGACACTCACTTTTAGTCCTGCAGTCTATGTGTCATATTGTGCAAAAACAATAGGTATGATTGTAATGGCAGACTTTCACACATATTCAATATGAATATGCCATGCAATACGGATTAATCGTGATTTAATGTCTCCAAGCTCGGTTACCAAGGTTGCTCGAGTGCATCAGTAAAAATTGATTTACCGATAAAGACAGTCAAAACTGCAATTCAACTAATAAAGCTTACAAAACTTCACACGCTAGAGATGTTGTGCGACCAAAAATCGTTGACACTCCGTTGATGCTCACTTTTACTCCTGCAGCGTACATCTCATATCGCTGGATTGCACTTCATATGATTGTAAAGGCCGGCTTTCATGCTTATTCGACAGGATTATTTCTCGCGATACAGATAAGTCGTGATTTAATTCCTTCCATTCTGACCTTACTCGGGTAAATTGCATACCACCGCTTTATCAATAAAGGCAGCCAATTCTCTGATAACACTCATGCACTGCATCTATTCCCTCCCGTGCCCAATAGTGTGTGACCAAAATCGTTGACGCTCCGTTGACACTCATTTTCATTCCTGCAGCTACGTGTCTTGTCGCACCATTGCACTGTCTTTGATCGTAAAAGTTGGCTTTCCTGCATATTTGACAGGAATACACCTCGCGATACAGATA